>JAATLQ010035540.1:35430-103144 GCA_013421005.1 Heliconius erato x Heliconius himera
ATCCCAGACTTTCTACACTTTGAGGCACTTCTTGTGCCACTTTTTTATTATTCTTTTTTACACTCGGCTTCCTGTAGGAAAAGCAAAATTTTTTTATAAGTAAAGTTAATACTTTATCAGTTAAAAAATAATAATTTTGGCTTTTATAGGCAGAATTTTGTGACAAATAAATCAAATTAGACAATATATCACTTTATGTATCAGTATACTATCAAATTTCAAAATGTTGAAGAAAAAACAAAAAATATAGGAATATATACAAAAATTGATTTTACGTACAAATATATTGAATAAAATATGAATGAATTTAAAGCCACAATAGAACAAATTCATTGAACGATGCAACTTTTATTAAAATGGCTTACTATTATTTGAGTGCGGATCATGTCATGTCATCAAGTTTATCTATCATAATATTTAGTGATTAACAATAACAAAAAATCCATAATCAAAACCCTTAAACAAGTTACAAGAAAACTGTAAGAATTTATCTATATTTGTATATATTTTTTTATAAATTTTATAAGCGTACCGTCGTATTTGAGATGCTTGCAAGTTGTTATCATATGCTTGTTCCTGTGGACTGTCCGGTCCTGGCTTTGCTCGAGGCTTCTTATGCTTTCCTTTGCTCGCTGTCGCACTGATAACGGTGGGTTGGCTTATCAGCTGCGGGTGGGGGTTGGGTGACGCTGGAATCAAGAAAGAAAATATTTTTAATTTGTTGCATTACAAAAAAATGCGATATAACTATTATTGAATTATAAATTAAACGACACGTAAGTTAGCTACTTAATATTGTAAATACAATAATTGAAGAATTCGTGAATAAAGAAAAAGCTTTTGTGTCTTCACATGCCATCTAGTTTAGATAATGCTCAGAGCTCAACACCGTACTTTGTTTTACAAGAATCGGGAAAATCTGCGAATGGGAATTGAATCCACAACTATCGTGTTTTGATTTCCGCCGCGTTAGCTCTGAGCTCACACTCAACACGCAATGCCTCCAGAATTCGGTGGATAGTAGGGAACGGGAGTGTATTAAAGGGAACGGAGTGACTTAAATCTAGGTCTCAAGTTCCCTCTACCTACCCTACTATGTGCGGGATACAGCGCGAAGATAAGCTAAAAAATATATATTTAATTTAATTTTAACTTACACATCAAATGATGATGCTGTGGCGGCCTAGGACAGTGCTCGTCCAACAACCTCACTATATCATCGTGCATCCTCTCTTGAGCCACATCTCGTGGCAATCTGTCCATATGATCAGTTATTTCTCTGTTGGCTAAAGCGTCTAAGAGAGCTTTACAAGCACCGTATGAACCTTCTCTTGCACCGAGGAACAGTGGTGTTTCGTCCTGTTAAGAAAATTAATATTTTTTTAAAAATGTATTAAGCAATGTGTGTGTATAATGAAAATTGAGTGATAAAATGGTAAAAAACAAAAAAAAAACATAATTTAAATCTAATTCAGCTTCACGCTGTATTTTAAACGTAGCAGGATAAGCTGAGAGAGCCTAGTGTTGAGACACTCGGCTCCCGTTAACACGTTACCCTTCCCCACTTTCGTGTTGAGTGACGGAACTCAACCCACCACCACCTCGTTAAAAAGCGAGGAAATTAAAATATTAAGCATTTCATTTGTGCAAATGGGAATAGAACCCACAACCGTCGTGTTTACAGTCATACACTTGTACTACTGCGCTACAAGGCCCAAATTTATGTAGTCCCATTATAACTAAATTTGGTATTATACTCGTATGATTCAACCCAAAATATAATAAACATCTAACTTACCTTATCATCCTGAGCATCTCTATTAGCTCCGTGAACCAACAGTACGTTCACAGCATCCACGTTGTTGACCGCCGCCGCCCAGTGTAGCGCGGTCTTACCGCTGTTGTCCGCGGCGTTTATATCCGCATCGGCGTTTATAAGGTCTTCTACCATGCCTTCTATTGCAAGTCTGAAAGATTTGTTTTGGTTTAGTTTATTATGACAATTAAAAGGGAAAATTATGACAATTATAAGTAAATTGCATAAAATTATGAAATTTAAAATACTAACGACCCAAATGTGGATTCGCCCGCTTAAACCTATTGTTATATTATAGCCAAATTATACAAAATGTTTACATATATAAATTATAATAATATATATATATATATATCTTATAAATTTAATATAATTAATATGTAATTTCGATGAGTATGAGCTATATTACTGCTTTACTCTTCAGTACTTTTTGCATGGAATAAACATTCATCCTCACATACTATCATATTTATAATATTAGTAAGAAATCAAATATTTTTTTGGTTTGTGTTATCAGGGTTCAAGTTCTTTTAAATTTAAATACGTTAGGCATTACGGATTCTTACATCGAAATTTATATAATCAGATCGAAAAACCGTTTTTAAAAATTTATGTTTATGATTGTGGGTTCGATTCGCAATTGGTCGAATGTTTTAATTGTTTATTAATATTTTATTTTTTTTCGCTCTAGTACCCAACAACGCAACAGCCTTCCTTCTGCCTACCCTGCTTTATGCGCGATATAGTGTGAAGCTGGTAAAAACGAATATAAAACATTTATTTCTATTTACCTAGCAGCCAAAATAAGAGGCGTGGTCCCATCATGCATCCTGGCGTTCAAATTAGTAGCCCTATTCCGTAGAAGTATCTGGAACACCCCCATGGCGTCGGCCGCGACGGCCGAGTGCAACGGCGTCCGTCCTGTGTTGTCTTGTGAATTGGCATCCGCTCCAGCGTCTAATAGTCGTTTTGCTGCATCCGCTCGAGCGTATCTATACAGAAAATTATGTTAATTGTAAATTAATTTAAGTTTAATTTATTTGTTTGTTATTAATTTTGATTGTTTTTAAGTGTTACAAAAGATATTAATCCATTTATCCGCTCTTTAAAAATTTGAAAATTATAATGACACATTTTTTAAAAGCTCAAAAATTTAAAATTCAAGTAAAATTTAATTCCAAGCCAGTATTTTTTCATATTGTATTAAAACTTTACTATTAATTTAAATTAAAAAGTAGTCTTATATTCACTCACCTAGCAGCAAGATGTAAGCTAGTTTCACCGGTCTTATCCATAGCCGCGTTCAACTGAGCTCCTTGAGCTACCAATTCAGATATAATGTGAGCTGTCTGTTCGTCTTCGACATCGGAACCTGTGTCTAAACCTCCGCCTCGTATGGCCGCTACCATGAGAGGCGTCATTCCTAGTGGACCTCTTGCGTTGACATCAACGTGGCCGTCGTGCTGTAAGAAAATGTCATTATATATATACCTATACTTATCTTATTACTAACAGTTGCTATATATTTTGCTATAAAATATTAATAACACTTACAATAGCAGGTGGTGTCATCATACTTGGTGGTACTCTCGTGTCGGTTACATCCAAATGTTGCTGAGTCCATACTCTTGGTTCATGTCCTGCTTCTTCATAATCCGTAATCGCTGTGTGGTCTGATGCGTAGCCGCCAGGTGCACCATTTGCATCACCTGGACCTCTTGGCCTCTTAGCTCGTGGTGGTGCTGATCCATCATCATCTTCGTCTGACCAATGAGGGGGTCCCATATGACCACCATTAATATCAACATCCATACAACCCATGGAGCCTTTGTTAAGATTTCTCATTTCTTGTCCATCTGGACCCCTACGCCTTGACCGGCGGCGGGTAGATGAATTATTCCTAATAAATCCTTCCGGGAACCAAGTAATACCAGCTGCACGTTTTCTTTGTGCAGTAACAAGCACTCCGATAAAAAGACCTGCTATGAGGACTAAGATAACCCCAATAAATACATATTTGAAATTTGTTTCCTCCGGTTCAATAGGATCTGTTACACCTTTAACTTGGTATATCGGAAAGTCTGGGGATAATGAGTGCTTAGATGCTGTAGCTGCTAAGAATTCAGCTGCTTCACGAGCTGAAAAGAAGCACTCTGATGATGACATAGTGGTACACTTTCTGTTGTCAATTTGTAAATAAACGAGTACTCCTGATTGTCCTCTCTCTGTATAAATTATTTGATGTTTTTTTCCGAATTCTGTATCTTGGAGTCCAACGTCCGTTGAACCCTTCCAAGGGTACACCATATCGTTGCCCAACTTATCCTTCTTTAATAAAACAGTAGTCCTGAGCTGATGGCCCAAATCTCGTATGAATGCCACGGAATTTTCTTTAAAAGTTCTCATATCCATTAGAAGAATTACAGACATGACACCTTCAGCTAGATCCGGGGGCTCATTTTCACAATCCAAACCATCCCAATTACATTCTGCATTGTTACATCCATAATCACAATGTCCATTCGCGTAGTGTTTTTGACAGTACGCATCATACACTGGATTACATTTTTGAAGAGACTTTTGGCAATCCCGACCATCGAACAGGCAAGCTTGTGTATTACATACTTCATTGCATTCCCCATTCATGAACACTTCCCAACACTTGATTGGTGCAGTACAATTTTCCCATGGATTGATACCCAGAGAACAATCATTTCCGTCGAATTCACAAGCGTATGTATTACATTCTTCATCGCAATGGTGGTCACCTTGTTTTTCTTTACAACCTAATTTGACACATGTCTCTCTTTGGAAAGCTAGATCTAGTTCCTGTAGAGAAAGTCCGGGGTTTTTGCCGAATACTCCAGATACAGGGCTTCCATATCCTCCTCTAGACTGAGGATCGTGAATATCACAGCTTTTACCAGTCCACTGTCTTGGGCAATAGCATAAATAATCTCCCGGCTTGTCTATGCATCTAGCCTCTGGGTGTTTACACGGGTTGCTTAAACATTCATTCATTGAGTCAATTTCACAATTGACGCCAGAGAGGCCTGACGGGCAATCGCAGATATAATCCCCTATTTCCGATGTCCTACAATAGCCACCATTTTGACAAGGATTAGAGTCACAAGCGTAGCCAGAATACTCGCAATTTTTTCCGTAAAATCCTTCTCCGCATAAGCACTCATGACCACCTTGAATCGCTGTGCATATACCACCATTTTGACACGGAGAATTAGCGCAGAAGTTCACTTTGGCATCACAATGTCGTCCCATATATCCAGGTTTGCAATTACAATGATAGTCGTTAATAAGTTGGACACAATCCTGCGTGCCAGGATTCGAGCATGGGTTAGATAAGCACTCGTTTATATCGCCCTCACACCTCGGCCCTACGAAACCTGGCGGGCACTTACATTCAAATCCACCTACTTTATCTATACAGGTGCCATTATTGTGGCAAGCATCTTGTTTACAATCGTTCACGTTAATTTCACATATTTTGCCTAAAGTTCCAAAAGGACATGAGCACGAGAAGTTGTTTATTAGATCGTGACATGTTCCACCATTTTGGCATGGATTCGGCAGACAGTCGTTGACGTTTAGTTCACAGTTTTGCCCTTGGAAGCCTTTGGCACATTGACATTGGTAAGTGCCAACTAGGTCTTTGCAAACGGCACCGTTTTGACAAGGTGCAGATTCGCACTCGTTGATATCCTTCTGGCAATACGACCCGGTGTAGCCGTCGAGGCAGTGACAGCGATGAGAGTTGCCGATATCTTCACATGATCCGTTGTTACATAGTTGTTTAAGTTTCACACCTGCAAAGAAAATAAAAATTAACATATACATATAAATGAACACTTTATTTGTTTTGACCTCCTATTTCTTTTTAAGTCTTAAAATTAAGCTTTTTTTCTTATTAATTTTCAATAGGAAAAGTCGATACAATTGATAATAATTTAGCTTCACGCTTTATCACTAGCGTCATTTTTCATATCATAATTTCTATATTTACCTTTCCTAAGGCTGGCATCTTTACAAGACACCATTTCCACATCACACAGCTTGCCAGACCAGCCCGGAGCGCAGGTACAAGTATACTGCGGACCCTTTTGCGAGCATGTCGCTCCGTTTTCACATGGATTGTTTTCACACCTAGAATTAGAGAATATGTTATTAATAGTTAGTTGATTTATTAAAAAATATATAAGCATCTTTTAGTTATTGAAGTTTAACAATTTCAATCATGTAAGTACCTCTAGGTTTTGTAAGCCCGAGGTTTATGGAACAAGTAAGGTAGAAGTAAGGTATTGACAGACAAAATTAATGTATAAGAAGTACTTGCATAAGTTTTTGTTTTTCATAAATATGATATGAACTACTTAACAATTTTTAAAGAGACGTAAAAGACATTTTCATATTTATATTCTATATATAGAATAATTAAAAAAAAAAACATAATTTATCGAGGCCAGTCGTGGCACATCGTGTGACTGTAAACGCGACAGGTTGTAGAGAGCGAATAATCTAAATAACCTAAACTAGTTCCCTCACTGCCTACCCTACTGTGTGCGGGATACATCGTGAAACTGAAAAAAAAATAGAAAAAATCAAAACTTACCAATCCACAAACGTCTCACAATGTTTCCCAGTATACCCATACGGGCAGTGACAGGTGTAGTAAGTTATATGGTCGTGACAAGTTGCGCTGTTGTCGCAAGGAGAACTATCGCACATGTTGATCCTGAACTGGCAGTTAGATCCCGTATAGCTGGAATAGAAAATAATATTTAGTATATAAGTAAAGCCAACGCATAAGCGTGTATGATTGTATACGCGACGGTTGTGAATTCGATTTCCAGTCAAGGGAATAAGTTTGGTAACTAACTAAGCAAAGCGCAGCACTAAACTCATAAAGTGTCGAATTGGATAGTACTTAGGGTAAGATTGATGAGACAATTTTGTTATGGCAAGATTTGAACCTATACACTAATAATAAAATAATGTATTAATGTATAATACTTTGTTCTCGAAGCAGATCCAGAAATTTCAAGTACAATATAATGCCCTCGCTCTAATAATGAAAAAAAACGCGGTGTTGACTTCCGCCACTCAACAATCATTGCTTTGAAAATTCGGCGAAAAGTGGGGAAAAGAAATGTTTTCATGGGAACGATGTGTCTCATCACTAGGTTCTCAGGTTCCCTCTGCCTACCCTACCATGTGCGGAATACAGGTTTAAGCTAAAATAATAATAATGTTCTTCTTTTTAATTGTATTGTATTGAGTTTTAAAAAATAAACAATAAGAGTAATATATAATTTTATAATAAAATTATATTTATAAACATTTGAAAATAAGTTCCAAAAACAATATAAAATAATGGTGATAAAACTTACCCAAGTGGACAAGAGCAGTTATAAGAGTTGATGCCGTCGATGCAGGTGCCGCCGTTCATGCAGCTGGACTCCGTGCAGTCCTCGTCGTTGGTCTGGCAGTTGATGCCCGAGAAGCCGAGGGGGCACGTGCACGTGTACGACGCCACGTACTGGATGGGGATGGGTGAGCGTTTCAAGTTAATTGTGTAAATTTAATTAACAATAAATAATAACTTCATATAGATACGATATTTTAGTGATAATCAATTAAAATAAAATCTTAGAAGATATTTTATATTTTCTATCTCTAGGTTATGGTCTCTCGTGCATATAGCAGGGTATGCAGAGGAAACACTGTGTTAAGACAATTAGGATTTTTAAGGCATTGTGTTAAATGAGACACACATACCAAAAAGCAAAGAAATGAAAACATTAATTAATAAAAAATAATACATACTTCCCCACTTGTGCCACTACGGTACGATTGACTTCTATCTCCAAAAATATATATATTTAGTATATATAGCGATTAATGCGAAAAAAATAATTTCATTTGCAATAGTGGGATACAGCGTGAAACTAGAAAAAAAATGCGTAAATAATAACCTGGTTACAAGTAGCACCGTTCATGCAGGGCCTCGACTGGCACTCGTCGATGTCCACCTCGCAGTGCTTGCCCGCGAACCCGCTCGCGCACACGCAGTTGTAGTCGCCGATGCTGTCCAGGCACGTCGCGCCGTTTTGACATGGGACTGGAATGAGAAAACAAATTGAAAACTGTTGTTTTATGTAACTTGTTTTTTTTGCTTCCTGCTGTATTCCGCTTAGCAGGGTAGGCAGAGGGCGCTTAGCGCTATGATACTCTACTTCTTACTTTTTTTAGGTAGGTGATCACTACCGCCCACGATCCCGTGCAACACCAGAGGAGCTACAGGTGCTTTGCCGATTTTTAAGGTGGAGATAGACGCGCTTTTTGATAGTACCCATGTCATATCGACCTGGAAACACTACCGCAGTTAGGCCATTCCATAGTTAAGTGGCACGTGGAAGGAAGTTCCTACGAAACCGCACAGTGGTGGAGTGCCACTTTCAGACGCATAAGGAAATCAAATATTTAATATTTTCATTTTTTCGCTCTGGTACCAACGGAAAAGCATGACGTTAAGCTGCATTACTCAACACGTAACGCCTCGAAAAATCAGCGGAAAGTGAAGAATGGAGTATCTTAACACTAAGCTCCACACAACAGCGTGGAAGAGGCGACTCACAGTCGGCGCAGTCGTCGGTGTTGATGGCGCAGTCGCGGCCCTCGTAGCCGCGCGCGCACAGGCAGGCGTAGGCGCCCTCGGCGTTGACGCAGGCGGCGTCGTTGTGGCACGGCGCCGCCACGCCGCACTCGTCCACGTCGCGCTCGCACAGCGCGCCCGTCCAGCCCACGGGGCACTGGCACGTGAACTCCGCGTACGACGCCTCCGCCATGCAGCGCCCGCCGTGCCGGCATCTGGGGGATAACAATCATTATTTTTAGAATTTAATTATTGTGGAGAGATCTTTATTAAGTTTAAAAATCAATTAGTGAATATTTTCAGTAAATGGATTTAAAATTATAATTATTTTTTATTTGTATATAATTGCTTATATAGCTTGTTTGAGCGTGCGTTCTCGTCCAGAAGCAGCGTAGCGTTGTAATGATTGTGTAGAAGATTTTTTTTATGAAAATTCACTACTTAAAAATAAAGTTATTTATTAATTTTCTTATAAATTTCTAATTTTTATGATATCACGGACAAAACATAAACTTATAACAAATCTAATATCTAATAAATCTACAAATAACTGAAAAAGAACTCACTGATTAGGCAAACAAGGGTCCAGAGTGTTCTCACAGTTCCTCCCCGAGTGCGGAGGAGCACACACACAGCGGTAGCCATTGACGAGGTCGATACAAGAGCCGCCGTGCAAGCACGGGTTGCCGGCGCAGTCGTCGATGTTGGTTTCGCAATTTACACCTGGAAATTAAATTTTTTTTTTAGAACCTATCACCGAGATCAGGAATACACCTCGTATAGTTGTTTATATTCTTTGATATTTATTTGTAATATCCACATCAAACCAAAACGTTACTATAGTAGAGGTATAACTTAGGTTTTTTGTATTTAATATAAATCAAATAAAAAAATATAAACGAAGCATACACGAAATGATTTGGGAACCTCTACTTTTTTAATTCGGTAAAAAAAAACGAAACGAACAGATGAACGACACCGATCTAACTATTTCGTCTTGGCTTAATTCAAAAAAAGAACTATTTATCAAGTAAAGGAGATTGGACTAATGGGTTTTTTGTTACACAGTGATGGAATATTATACAAAATCTATTATATTTTCACATTCAAATGAAATGATTGTACTAGTATTGTTAAAATATATATTTTTTTCATTATCATAAAATTTAATAGTTATTTAATAAGCAAATTGTATTATTACAATAGGAAGTGGTTTGAGTGTTATTGTATCATGTTTGATAGTAGAAATTGATAATTAAAATACTTATTTCAGAAAATACCAATTTAGAATTTAAATATTATAGTCACAATATATGTAAAACGGAAAAATAATGAAACTTTTACTTTTATATCATAGAAATTAAAAGATAATTGTTATGATGATAAGATGACTATTTTTTCTCAAAAATTAAAGGAAACTTTTATATCACGAATATGTATTTGCGTATATTTGATAAACTTGAGGTTTAAAATATTTGAAAGTGATCTAATTGTCTAGTTAAAAAATATTAATAAATAAAATATATTTTTTTTTACTATTATTACAAATTTAAAAATAAATTATTAATAATGAACTATATACCAGTGAATCCCAGAACACAATCGCATTTGTACGCATTGAGTCGGTCGTGGCAGGTGCCGCCGTGCTGGCACGGGTTGGAGCTGCACTCGTCGATGTCGCGCTCGCAACGTTGTCCTGGTACAATCAAATACAATGATTATAAATATTAAGGCCAGTCGTGGTGCAGGGGCACAAGCGTAAGAATGTAAACGCGATAGTTAGTTGTTGTAGTTGTGGGTTCGATTTCCACTCGAGGAAAATGATTTTATTTCCTCGCACTGGTCATTCCTTACTAGAGTTAATAAAAGAGTCATACCGGAGTTCAACGTGGCCCCATTGGGCCAAGTGCCCCGTTGAACTCCGCCACTCAACACGCCTCCAGAATTCGGCGAAAAGTGGGCAACGAAAGTGTCTTACGAAACAGAGTGTCTTAAAACTTGGTGCCCAGGTTCTCTCGGCTTAGCCTGCTATATGCAAACTATAGCGTGAAACTTAAAAATATAAAACTGAATAGAATTTAGGCCCCATAGAATAACAAGCTAAGGCTTTCTTTGTGATTTTCAACGACTACGACATAATTTCAACTTTTCAAGACGTTGGATTTCAAAAACATTACACAACTAAATTAAAAAAATAAATTCAATAAAAAATACAACAGAACATAATTATATATTTTTTAAAATTTTACATACTAATAAAGTAAACAAATATCTTACCTCCATAACCCGGCAAGCAGTGGCAAATGAACTGGTTAACACCGTCCTCACACGTACCGCCGTTTATACAAGGATTCGAAGCGCATTCGTTCACATCGGAGAGACATCTAGGGAAAATTGTGGGTATAAATATATGTAAATATTATAGCAAAAATATTGAAGATATAAAAAATCTGTTTTTCATATAATTATGTAACATATATATTTATTAATATTATTTTTAATGAACATGACCTGAAGGCCTTCAATATTTTTATAACTTAATATAAGGGAAAATGTCACATATCTACCAAATTTGTGTTAACAGTTATATTTTTAAAAGTTTCATTGAAAAAAATAAAATTTTCCAAAAAAAACGTAGCAAGATTTTAGCAAAGTACCAATAGTGACGTCACATTCAAGCGATGCCAAATCAACAAATGCCATAGATAATCACAAGCTATCAAAGTCACGTCAAATACTAGACGAATAGTGATGTGACACAAACATACCTAGCATCGTAATACCCGCGTGGACATTCACAACGGAATGTGTTAATCCCGTCGATGCATTTCCCGCCGTTCGCGCAGGGATTGGACAGGCACTCGTTGATGTTGGTCTCGCAGTGCTGGCCCGTGAATCCCGGGATACACTCGCACGTGTACCTGAGGTGTTGTATAGTTAGATTGTTGCTTTTCCGGGATTTGGATGGGATTGGCATGCTACAGGGTGTTTTTATTTAATTTGGTAAATTTCCGCCATGCATCACACAGGGTATTTTGTTTATTTGCTTATAAACGAATTGAAGAATAAATATAAGTTGAAAAATGAAGACTATAATAAAATATAACATATACATATATTATTATATAGAGTATACAAATAATATAATAGTAAAAAACATAGAGACAAGTTAATTTAAATGATTTTAAACATAAATAAAAAATTTCACTCAATAAAATCTGATTTTGATCACAAAAACATTTGTACGGGAATCGAATCCGTACTTCTTTAACTAAGCATTTTCTATACATACATTTATATATAAGTAAAATATATAAAAAGCGAAAAACGTATACATGCTATATTTTCTAAAAGCACTTACTCAAAATAATTGTTGCTGCGTGTAAAAGAAAAAATCATTGCATTAAAAGAAGACATAAACAAATATTATGTATATACATATTATAGTATATTAGCTATATATTAACAAAGCGAATAGACTAAAAACATAATAAAGTGAAGTTTCTATGAAGTAGAATTGCAGAATAGTACACTTAACCTTAATAAAAGGATTTTATGTATATATAAATATAAAGTAAACAATATCTTAAGTTATTTTTTTTATGTCTTTTCACTAGAGTAAAGTTCTAAAAGTTAAAAAATATGAAAAATAAAAAAAAATCAAAATTACTGATAATGCCATCAATAAGAAATTTCGATTCCTGACTGAACAACCGCTTCGAGTTTCAATCTCAGATGTCGTTGTTATTTATATTTAGAATTTTTATTTATTTATTTTCACAAGTTTCCAGCCTAGCTAGACAACATAGTATGCTATAATATACAATTATACAGCATGTACTTCTTAAATTATATTAAATAATTCAAAAAGTATCAAATTCAAATAAGTCAATAATGAAGAACGAAGTGACTGATCACTATCTCTTCTCAAACTAAAGCACTAACCTGTTAATTCCATCGATGCAAGTGGCCCCATTCCTGCAAGGGTTCGAGTAGCACTCGTTGACATTGATCTCGCAGTTGCGCCCGGACGTGCCCGCTTTGCATCGACACTGATAGCCGTCTATTAAATCTTCACAGTGACCTGTTTATTATAGTTTAAATGTGAGTTTTGTATGATTAATTATAAAAGTTAAATATATATATTATTTATTATAATTTTAGTCAACACCACTAAGTTATATCACATTTCACTCCAAAAAATATTCAAATAGATTGAAATACAAAAATATATTTTTAAGCGAAACTAAAATAATAACTTAAGAAATAATCTCAAAGACTTAATGAGATTTACATTTATCATATATCATTCATCAACATATATCATTTAGTTACAATTAAAAAAAAACATAGAATTATTCTATACAACACATCTATTAAATAATATAGTTATCTATATACAAATAGCTCACCTCCAAATTGACAAGGATTAGACTCGCACTCGTTGATCTGCGTCTGACACACCCGCCCGGTGTACCCGGGGTGGCAGTTGCAGGTGAAGCTGTTGTCGCCATCTATACATTCACCGCGATGGCAGGGTGCTGATAGACAGTCGTTTATGTTGGTTTCGCAGGACATTCCTGGGAAAATATAATATCGTTTTTTTTTTAATCTTTTTAAATGTTATTTCACACTCAGGAAAGAAATATAGGAAAGGAAAGAAATATTGCGCCACTTTCAATCTCAATCAATGTCTTATAAAAAGTAAGTATAATATTTTTCTAGCTTCACACCTCGAAGATATAGATGTACCGTTCCCATTTAGACACTTCCGTTTCCCACTTTCCCCCGAATAGTGGAGACATTGTATGGAAATGAAAATATTAAAGATATACTAATTCATTTGCTCGAGTGGGAATTGAACCCACCGCCCTCTTGCGATTACAGACGCATGTTTGTGCAGGTAAAAGAGATAGTTTTTAGTCCAAAATTCACTTGGAAAGAAATTTATAGTCAACATGTAAAAGAACAACAATAAATTTAGCGTCATTGCGTCTTAAGCTATATATCAGACTGAGTTGACAGAAACACACGGTAATGAATAATAATAAGTAAAAAATAAAAAAAATAGCTTGTTTATATTTGAAATTCACGGTGAAGATAATAAAAGAATATAGAATATATTTTTAAATAAATGAAAATAAAAATATGTTATATAATGTATTACGAATAATAAAAGAGGTAAATTAGGACCTTGCGGTACACCTGTATATACATTAAAATATATTGCATTAAGCATATTGATAAACAAGCATTTAAATACTAACGTATTGAACAAAAAACATTTACAACGCTAAAAATAAAAGCAAAAGAAAGTCCACGAACTGGTATATAAGAAGAAAATTTCAATTTTAAATGACGATTTAACGCCAAGCACGTATTTTAAACAAAACAAACTCATAATCTCGTGTTACAGACTCTGTTAAGTCTTGTAAGCCCTTGTTTTGATACATGCGACACCCAATGACAAATGTCCCCAGTGGACACCGCACGACTTTATACCGCCATCACGATTTGCAACCTTATTCTAGCAAAGTGGCACGAATCACGGAAACTAGTATGGACATATTTGCTCAAGAAACTTGTAGCGAGTGAGAAATGTGCAATTATTAAAATAATAAAGAAATCAATTTTAATATTAGTTTTGTGTATTTTGTACGTTTCTTATCTGCTAGTTTTTTTTTTAGCTCCACGCTGTATCCCGCACACAGCAGGGTAGGCAGAGGGAACCTAGTGTTAAGACACACCGTTCCTCACTTTCTGCCGAATTCTGGAGGCATTGCGTGTTGTGTGGCAGAACTCAACGCCGCGCTTAACCTCGACACCAGAGCGAAGAAATGGAAATATAAATTTAAGTAAATATTTCATCTCCTCGAGTGGGGATCGAACCCACAACCAGTCGGTTTTACAGTCACACCTCGTGCCGCTGCGCCACGACTGGTTACTTTTAATTGTAATTGAATTCCAAGTTTAAAGATTAAAAAAAAGAGACAAAACTTACCAGTATAACCTGGTGGACATTCACACGTATAGCCGGCGATAGAATCGTGACAGGTACCACCATTCCTACAGGGGCTGGAGGCACAATCATCAATATTGACTTGACATCTCGCACCAGTAAATCTGGAAATGAAAAAGTCGAACCTATAAAATACTTATTTTGGACAATCTATTAAAAAAATGCAATTAATAATTTTGATCTCCACTTCTGTATTTTTGTTGTAATTTTAATTCTTCGGCCTCGGTACATATGACGCGGCGTTAAGTTACGTCGAGGTAATTGTTTTTATTTTGTAAAATTTTAAACAGTTATCACCATACTACAAAATATTTAAAAGTAATTTGACATTTCTTACAAATCGCATGGTAAAGAATGAATAAAGTAACATAAAATTATTCTATTATTCACTTTCCGTCTATTTAGTTATTGCGTGTTAGCGGAAACCAACGACGCAATTTGTAGAACCAGGCCGGAAAAACTTCCTACAAGTGTGTCGCTTATGAGGATTTCAACCTACAACTATCACAATAATATACAATATAATAGCTTTAAACTGTATCCTTCATATAGCAGCAATTTTCGAGACATTGCTTGTTGAATGCCAGAACTCAACGCCGCGTTTTGTCATTAGTGTAGGTGAACCGGATGGTCTATACCCATACCAGAATAGTCTAGTGCCCATCCCAGAAATTTTACTAATAAAAAAATTGCCCAGATAAATTAGATAGAATATTTCCAGATACGTTCATGCGCTTTGTCTTGTCACCAGACCAAGGAAATTAAAATAGTGAATTCCTTCGAATAGAAATCGAATCCATAACCGTGTCGCTTGTTGTCAGACGCCGCACTTGCTTCTTTCTTTCAACATTTTTTTTTAAAGTTAATTTAAAAAAAAATCACCAATTCCACTTACCCAATAACACAGGTGCATCTAAACGCATTTATCATGTCATGGCACACGCCGCCGTTCAGGCACGGATTATTGGCGCACTCGTCGATCTCCACTTCGCATTGGGTTCCCGTGAAGCCTGGAATATATTGTTATGTCAAAGTTTTGTATTTTTTTCACGCAGTATCCGAAATGTAGCAGGGTAGGCAGAGATTAGTGTTAAGACACTCTACTCCCCACTTTTCGCCAAATTCTGGAGGCAATGCGTATTGAGTGACAGAATTCAATGCCACATTTTATATATTTAATGTTTTTTACATATTTTGCCAAATATGATAATATTTTTTTTTATCAACTTTACGCTGTATCCCGCACACAGCAGGGTAGGCAGAGGGAACATAGTGTTAAGACACTCCGTTCTCCAATTTCTGCCGAATTTTGGAGGCATTGCGTCTTGAGTGGCAGAACTCAACGCCGCGCTTTGCCTTGACACCAGAGCGAAGAAATGGAAATATAAATTTAAGTAAATATTTCATCTCCTCGAGTGGGGATCGAACCCACAACTAGTCGGTTTACAGTCACACTTTGTGCCGCTGCGCCACGACTGGCCTCAATATGATAATATTGATAGTAGAATAATATAACTCTTAATTAAAAAGATCTTAGAAGTAAAAATTATATTAAAAAAAGTAGTACTAAAGCTTATAATCTATTTAAAACTAGCAATTGCCATAAATATTAGTCTTAACATGGCAACTAAGTAATATATCAAAACTTATAAAATATTTCAGTACGATTAGAAATTAAAACAAAATTTCTTTCTCTTTTTTCCTACTTCTGCAGGTGCACTGGCAACAGTTAAGGAGCTTCAGAGTGACAAAATTGGAAAGGAAAAACAATTAAAAATAACACCGTGTGCCCATAAAAGTCCATAAAACTTAGTAAATAATGGGCAAAGCGTCGTCCAAACTGGCATGTTAATTAAAGCGGCTGGTTTTAATTAAAATGTCAAAGAGAGTGTAAGGGACGTCCGTGGAATCGAAATGTATGTTTGTACTTGTCTTGCCTTTACTTGGTAACGTGACCAGGAATTTATGAAGATGAACCTGATTGGCTTAGGGGCCGTCATGACGTAGGTGCGCAAGCGTGTGATTGGTACGTTTAGGTTGTGGGTTCGATTCCGTTTAATGGGAATCAATTATTGTTTATTAATATTTTCATTCTCTGGTGCCTGGTCTGGTGCCAAGGCGAAAAGCGCGTCGTTCCTTACTACCTTGTCTGTCTGTCTGTCTGTCACTAGGCTGTATTTGATTTACCGTGATAATTGGACAGTTAAAATATTGACCGATGATGTTTTTATGTAGCAATAACAAATACAAATAAACAGACTAAAAAAATATGTAAAGTGGCTCGATGCAACAAACTTTTTTTTTTAGTATCTCATAGACAATTCGTCTTTGTACATGAGTCTGACTCGCACTTGGCACATTTCTTTTGTACAAGTATTTAAAAATCGGTTTTTACCTTTAATTTAAACAATATATCAACCATTGTGAAATAAGCTTAATATAATAGCATTAGTAAGACAGAAACCTTGATCCAAAGATAATAAGACAGATAGATTATTGTAATAAAATTTCGAAATCCTATACAAAATATTTAGCAACAAAACTAAAATAATAACCTTTTAGCTTATTATCGAATCCATTAGTATAAACTGTATATAATAATTCAAATTACAATTTTGAGGAGCAATAAAACATTATGCAAGCGTTTGTATAGCTGACATGGCTTATTGAGCTTTAGCTGTACCAAAGTGGTGGTTAGAGGGGATGCCACGCCCAATGCGCGGGCGCATGTCGTAGTGGACGAATGGTGCAAATGGTATGTTTTAGAAAAAAAAATGTTTTGATTAAAAGATTTTTTTTCAGCTTCACGCTGTAACCCGCATGTAGGATAAGTAGAGGAAGCATAGTGTTAAGACACTCTGTTTTCCACTTTCTATCCAATTCTAGAAGCATTGTGTGTTGAGTGGCAGAACTCAATGCCACGCTTCGCCACGACAACAGAGCGAAGAAAATGAAAATATTAAATACTAGATTTCATCGAGTGGGAATCGAACCCACAACGGTTGACATTTGTAAATTAAAGTAAGTTCGCTATCGACTCCACTTACACCACGCACCACTGTCACGATTTTAGACCAAAAGCTACAATAAGAATGTCCGGCGGCCGCAAGCAAATGCCGGTTTTATGCGCATATTTGAATGTCTAATGTTGAACGCACATCACTTGGGCGGCTGCGTTTTTGGAATTACTTAAATAAGAAAAAATAATGTATATTTTACAATAAATATTAACAGGCTAAAAATGTAAACGTTATAGAGAATTTTCTCTTTTAAGGTTTTGGGATTGTTTGTACAATACATTATTATATAGGCGTATTTATGGTTTGATTAGACAATGCGTAATTTTGAATATCTATTTTTTAGCTTTACCCTATATGATGTATTCCGCAAATATAAACTCTGCCATGTGTGGAAAACAGGGAGGGGGAGGCAGAGGGTACCTGATATTAAGGCACTCCGCTCCCATTAATACATCCCCATTTCCATTATTTATAAACAATAATTGATTTCTCCGAGTGGGAATTGAACCCACAACCGTCGCGTTACACGCGTTACAGTCACCACGGGCCACGACGGCCTCAAATGTGTATTTACGGAAAGCTATTTATTTCCCAAAAAAACAAAACAAAAAAATCATTTCTTCTTTATATTTTTATTATAATATGAATATAAACATATACTATAACCTAAAACAAAACAAAAAAAAAACAAAACGACGGTTATTTCAAACTATAGCAATTTCTAGTTAATAACATTTAAAGTCCCATCTAGGCATAATAACGGTTTCACCGACCGTATAAAAACAGAGTGCAAGGGCCCATTAGCCATGTTTCAAGTACTTATATAAATATATATATAATATACATATATATGTATATATATAAAAAAATATTATAATGTCGTCATACCAAGCTAAGCCTGCCCTTATTAGTTCACTTGCCAGACGAGTCTGGAGTCACTCATGCGTAAGATAAGTGGTATAACACTGCCATGTTCAAAATACTCGACGCTACCGCGCTTTATTCGGGTAGTTATGATATGTAAAATAATTTGTTGTCAATTGATTTACATATAATTTAGTGAGAAATAGTAATAATAATGATATTTAATAATAATGTTTAAAATTGTTTTTTTTTTTGTGTTTAATGGTAAGAAGACTTGGGTGATTTCGAAGAGGTGTGGGTTTGATTCCGATGAGTTACGTTCAAATTATCATTTGTTTATAGACGTTCTATCTGTATTAAAAGTTCGTTTATTATTTAGATCGCAATACACAAATATGTCTTTAAAATTGTAAAATATCTAATTTTAAATAAGAATAACTTCCACTTATTTAAAATAACGTCTCTACTATAAAAAATAAAATATTATTTTAATCATCGGTTATACACTTTTTGCTTCTGAACCTGAATTCATACATAGTCTTTTTAATTTACCAGTTTTATACTCAACGCAAAGTTATGTATAACGTGGCCAAATTAAGAGAGCACATTCCATATTCAGTTATGAAGGAATATGGTGTGTCCGCGATTTGACCGGTTAATGTTTTCCAATGAGTGCCTCCATCCGCATCAATGCATCGCTGACATGTTTTGTACTTGACAATATTCTGTTATGGGCATGTGGGTACCTTATACGTTAAAGATAC
Organism: Heliconius erato x Heliconius himera; assembly: GCA_013421005.1. Lineage (NCBI taxonomy): Eukaryota > Metazoa > Arthropoda > Insecta > Lepidoptera > Nymphalidae > Heliconius > Heliconius erato x Heliconius himera. Next base: position 54,584 of record JAATLQ010035540.1, read on the forward strand.
TTGTTGGTTAACTTGAAATATGTATAGCTTTAGTATCTTTTTAGCTTGAGGGAGGCAGTGGGAACCTAGTGTTAGAACACTCCGTTCCCCATTTTCCGTCAAATTCTGGAGTTATTGTGTTGCGTGGGTGAACTAAACACCTCACTTTGCTTCGACACCAGAGCGAAGATATTAAAATATAAAATATTTCACTCACGTGGGGATCGAACCTACAACCTGTCGCGTTTATTGTCACACGCTTGTGCCCCTGCGCCACGACTGGTCTTTAGTTTCTAGCTTTATATTTTTGAATACATTAAATGTTATAAGAAAATACAAGTAAATAAAAATAAATAAATAAAAAAAATGTATATAATATGGTAATTCCTATATATTCGTTGGTCGATACGACATTAATTAATATAAACATTAAAATAAAATGGAAAATATAAAAAAAAAACAACTAAAAAATTAAATTTAATATGATTTCAAAGTCTTCTAAAGTACAAGAAAATAATTATAATATACATAAAAACAGTTCTTATATCGTTCTAATAAGGCTTTATATTATATAAAACTGTGTTTAAGCTTCCGTCTAGCTCACCCGTCATGGGAACTGAATGTATAGTCGGCAAAAAATTGTACTCTTGTACCTGGTTGTGATAATTCTATTTTACATATATAGATATACAATCTCATGGAAACCAATTAATTGTACTGGAAATGTCTTTTTTTGCGGACTGTATAGCAGTCCTTTATTCTATTTATTTATGGATATGGGTAGATATCCAGATCTTAATAATTATAATTTCATAAAAGTTGTTCTTTAACTTGAATATGTTTTAACCCGCTTCACGCTATATTCTGCAGCTAACAAGGTAGACAAAGGGAACCTGGAAACCTAGTGTAAAGTCACTCCGTTCCCCGTTACCATACTTCCGTTCTCCATTTTCTGTCAAAGTTGGCATTTACCGGAATTAAGCCGACGTCAAATCGAGATAGTAGTTTTAATTAGCGAGATATTTGTGGAATAACATACAAAACATAATATAAACACTCACGAAATTTAGTCCTTAAGAAAAAAAATCCAAATATATCAACATAATAAAATATTACAATTTTTTTATAGTTTTTCTGACCATCCTTTCGCCTATCTCACTTCTCTAATGATAAACATCCAACCATCAGGGCTGTCAACTGAGGAGCAAATTGTATCGTACAGGGTACCGTTATAGAAATCAAGTTGTTGAACCATTGCGTTTATAAGATTATCTTATTTAATAATGTAGATGTCTTTAGTGCAAATTGGACGCGTTTGATTCCTGTTATTGGGGACTTTAATATATTTATATTAACTTTTTTATTACTGTGTGAATGACAGACAATAGAATTGAAATTTTGTATATAGGTAGGTTAAGGAGTGTAGGGGATGTTCACCTAAGGAAGGGTTCCTTGAAATTTATACCATGATTTTCCATTTTTTTACTTGAAGTCCACGCAAGCTAAGCTGCGGGTGACGACTAGTCTGACAGAAGATGTAATATTAAATTCAGATTTAATTGTTGTTGGTATTTCTAATTATTCTTTCTATCGTTTTTAATAGTTTAGTAGTTTGTAATCATTTTAAAAGCAAAAAAATCTATATACAAAATAAATAATGACTTACCAGGCATACAAACACATCGGAAGGTACCAGGATCGTCCAAGCAAGAACCGTCGTTCCTACAAGGATGACTTTCGCATTCGTTCACGTTGGTCTCGCACCTTGGACCGGTGAAACCGACTGAGCAGTTACAGGCAAAGGAACCTGGAGTGTTCACGCAGATCCCGTCGTGCTCGCAGGGAGAACCTTGTAGGAAAAGGTAGAAATATTTATATAAAGAAATACTTTATTTGACACAAAAAAAAATATAAAAAGAAATGATTTTAAGCAAGTGATACCTATATTATTAGTAGACTCCACTCTCCCAATACAATATTTACACATATTTATACGAGAATAATGGAGAATAGTATTTTTTGTTTCTTCCCAAAATTAATTTACTTATTTTAGTAAATGTCACATTAATTTTTCTGTGACATAATATTTTTTTTAAATGTCGTAGAATATAAATTAAATTCAAATGCTAATTTATAGGTAAGAGTCTGGATTTTATTTTAACTGTAATATATTTTATAATTTTAGATCAGTTTTTTTACTATTAAATTAGTACCATCTAAATAAAATGTATCTTACATTTTTATCAATTGTAGAATAGAAGCTGTAGCTTGTAGCTTTGAAATATAAAGCCAAACTTTTTTTATATATATTTTATATATATTTTTATATATAAACACATACCCTGTTCACATTCGTTGATATCTTCGGAACAATCCAGCCCCTTGTACCCGGAGGCACAGGAGCAAGTGTAGGAGCCGTTGATAGGACTGGTGTCGCAAATGGCGTCCGCATGGCACGGGTTCGACGTGCATGCGTCATCCAAGTGGCAGAGAAGACCTGGCAAAAAAATATATATTAAAACATGGTCTTTCATGTCACTAAAAAAGTAAAAAAACCAATATAATGCTGGTTCTCTTAATCATTATTGTATATTTGAAAACTTATACTAATTTACCTGTTTTTCTATAATACTTTCATTCATAAATAAATAATTCATTGAAAAGTACGTGTTCTATATTTCTACATTCCCCACACACCTAAATAGCGATGTGATTTGTATTTAGCGGCGGGACTCAATACCGCGTTTTGTGTTGTTACCCGATGAAAAAAAAATAAATAATTCAATCACTCGTGTGAGAATCGAACCCACAATCGTCAGGCGTGTTACGACGGCTTAAACTCTTATAAAAAAACTATAAAATAAAATGATAAATCATGTCTTACCAGTCTTCCCCGGTGTACATTTGCAGTAGAAGGCACCAACGCGATCTATGCAAGTGGCCCCATTGAAGCAAGCCGCTCCGGCGCAGTCGTCGATGTTCACAGAACACTCTGGTCCGGTCCACCCGTTCACGCAGATACAGGAAAATCCACCCACGGAGTTTGTGCACGTCGCCCCATTTTGGCAAACCAGTGGTCTGTTGATGAAAATTACATGATGAATAGCGGAACTCAACGCCGCCAATATTTTTTTCAACTTCCGCTGTATTCTGCATATTGCAGGATATGCAAAGAGAAGATAATGGTAAGATACTCATTTAGAAAGCGTATAAAAATTTTGAACGTAAAATTTCAATTTTTTATACGTTTTCTTAATATTTTTTTTTCTTTCCTAAGTGTGGAATAACACTTCAAAAATGTAAAAAATAATGGTTAAACTTTACACACAGTGACAGTTTAACTCTGTAAAGTTTAAATCGAACCAATACTAGATAAGATTAACATATTCAACCACAAACCAATAAGATTTATAGTATTAATATAGAAGTATAGATATATGTATAAGCTTGTCTCTTTTTTCCTATATTCTACGAGGAATGCTCCTCTAGAACAAAAAAAAAGTTTTTAATGACATACCTACAAAAACGATGGGATTTCACCTTTTAATCTACGTAAAAACAGTGGCGGGAATTATTGTAATTCATATAAAAAAATATAATATTAGCACGCACTCGAAATCGGGGCAGGTGTTGTGAAAATTGTGTAATTTGATTTTGCGGTCGCAAATGTTGATGGTTATGGGCTTATTTATATATTTTTCATGAAATTTTGAACATTCTATATACGAAATATATTTAATTGGATTTTTTTAAAATAATTTCTTTTTGGGTTCCGTGATTTTTAGATGTTAAATTGATTTATTTATAGACTATTAGAAAGTTGACATATCACCTACTTTTTTTTACTATGATTTTCGATCTACTTTACTTAATATTTAAAATCAGTGGATATTAGAAAAATCTTGAAAATTCTAAATGATAAATAGATTTTTTTATATTATAAATTATGCTTTCTATATTGAGCAGAAAGTGTTGAACGTAGAGTCTTAACACTAAGTTCCTCTTGCCTACCCTGCTAAAAGCGGGATACAGCGTGAAGCCAATAAAAAAAAATCTACCGAACAAAAGGGTCACGGATAAAGTAAATCACAGTTTCACAATAGAGTCTCAAAGGCTAAGTTCGTAAAGGCGTGCCGTGGGCGCGTGCTTGTGCACACTATATCTGATCTTAGACCAGCTAAATTGCCAGTTACATTTGAAATGAATATAAAGTTAAAATTATTTATTATACAAAAAGATTCTTATCATTATAGCTGCATGTTATAAGTAGGTTAATAAATAGAATTGTTCATATAACTGTTAGTTTTAATATTATATAAATTAATATTAAAAATACTAACAAGAAAACGGCGTTGAGTTCTGCCACTCAACACGCAATGCCTCCAGAATTCGGCAGAAAGTGAGGAACGGAGTGTCTTTACACTAGGTTCCCTCTGTCTATCGTGCTGTGTGCGGGGTACAGCGTGAAGCTGATTTTTTTTTTAACAAGAAATAAAATAATATAGTTAAAAACACTAAAGATACACTTTTTTAGATCAAGTGCGAATAGTGCTCTAAAATTTGATCCCAACTATAAATTTTATATGAAATGAGATATAAAAAATAAAAGCTTGTTAAAAAGCTAAGAGATTCTAAATTGTAGAAATCTTCCTAGTTTTTACTCATACATTAGTCAATTTCGATATTGCGTGTAGAGTGGCGGAACTCAACGCCGCATGATTGAAATGGTTTCAGATATAATGGCGTCGAAAATAATGTTATAGTTAAAAAAAAACAAAATATCCAATCAGAACCTTGCTATTTCAGTGATTTACAGCTCTATAGAGACGCGACGTCGATAAATGTTTCCAGCTTTCAAAAGAGTTGTTAATCAAATTGTGACTTTTAGCTTCAATTTCTTTACTCCTAAGTGTTGTGTGTGTGTGTGTGTGATAGATGATTGTGAAAAATAACATATACTTTAATTTTAAGATGATCGATTCTAAATTGGAGAAATAATTTATTTTCATTTCTTCAAGTGTCGCTGCGCAATACTTCGAAAATTTAAGAGGACGGTAGGAAACGGAGTGTTCACCAGGTTCCCTCAGCCTACCCTTCTAAATCCAAGATAAAACTAAACAAAAAAGACTAAAACTCGATTCACAGACAGAGAGATCTTATTATATTGCTAATATATCAATAGCCTTCTTTTTTACGAGTTTATCTAAACCTGTAACGTTATTATAATGTAGTAAAGTAACATTTTTCACATGACATTAATCACTTTACAATTTGTTATGGAGTTATTATATACACATATAAATGTACATACCTCTAACTATAAGCAAAAAAATAAATAAATTGAGTTTTCTTAGCTTCAAATATATTTAAATTAGATGTTTTTATATTTTTCTAACCAGTTTAATAAACATATCAATTATAGCAGGATAGGCAGAGAGAACCTAGGCACATATTTATAATCGACTCTTAATTCCGAAATCGATCTTGAGAGCGATCTTGAGATACCGTTTTCATTCGGAACTACGGGCCCTAATGGAATGTCAATAAGAAAATTAGTTTCTCTCTCTTCTTTTTTCAGCTTCTTACTTCCGACAGAGCAATAAAGGTAAGAAAATCTGTATCAAGACTTCACTTTTCACCCAAATTCGCGACATTGCGTATTGAGTGATGGGACTCTACACCGTTTTATGTTTTATTACCTGAGCGAAAAATCTTAAATATTAGACAAATTACTCCTTCCAATAGAAATCGAACCTACAACCACTGGTTCTACAGCCACACTAAAGACGTGTGAAGATACACAAAGATATTCTAAAATAATATCGAAGCAATAAAGCCCAGTGGCACTGACCTCGACACGGAAGGCATTTGCCATAGTGGTCATCATCGTTAATCATACGTCGTTTCAACGTAGCTAAAACTTACCTCTTCCTTTCCTATTACATTCACTTTAATAACTTTTTATATGACATACTGATTTTAATTTAAAATAATAGACTATGAAGGCACTAAATCAATTATATTTATTGAGAAAACTAGTGGTCAGCTCGTGGCTTTGTCAGTTTATACTACACTAATATGATTTATGTAAGTATTATATATCCCAGTCGTGGCGCAGTGGCGCAAAGTGTGACTGTAAAACCGACCGGTTATGGGTTCGATCCCCATTTGAGGAGATGAATTATTTATTTAAATTTATATTTCCATTTCTTCGCTCTGGTGTCAAGGCAAAGCGCGACGTTGAGTTCTGCCACTCAACACGCAATGCCTCCAGAATTCGGCAGAAAGTGGGAAACAGAGTGCCTTAATACTAGGTCCCCTCTGCGTACCCTGCAATGTGCGGGATACAGCGTGAAGCTGAAGTATTATACACGTAAGCCATCTACTTGGATCACTGTGTCGAAAACCGCATTAAAATTTATGTTGTTGATTAAAAGATAACCGTGTACATCTTTGCGTAGCGACTTCGTTTTAAAAAGAGATGGGCTATTACAAAATAAGATGATTTTTTATAAAAAAAAATTAAGTAAACGCTAAGGAATTGTATTACTCAATGGATCAAATGATGAAGAAGAAGAAGAAAGAAGAAGGAGAAGTGTGTTTAGGTAGCTATGTTTTTGTTAAATGTACCGTCGCTTTTTCAGCTAAATAAGAAAAAACTCTAAAACAAATCAGTCCTACTTCTCTCTTAAATAAAGAGAAATGTGTGTTGAAAGAAGTTTTGTGAAAAAAGAATATAAATTATTACAAATCAAATGTTACAATAAGTTACAGTTCACGTAAATTGTTTTAAACACATAATTGTTTATAATATAACATCGTTTTACTTACAAAGTTGGCCAATCGTTTCCATTTAACTTTAACCATCACAAGTCAGAGCTTTATAATTTATTACTATGTAACATCAATAATGTATGTTTATACAACACAAAACGATTTACTTCAAAATGAATATAAATTGGTCGTTTTTCGTTAGCTTTTTTTATTAAAACTGTGGTTTTAACGTGCCGGATGTTCATTGAAATAAAGATGCTTGCACGTGGATTATGCGAATATAACATGATATTAATATACGTTAAATTCAAGTATATTATTTTAACAAAAATCGATTTTCTAATTGGAAAAAAGAAATATTTCAATAATTGACAAAATTAAAGTTCTTGTCAGCTCAAAGTAAGCTCAGTATAATTTTTTGGCCAAATTTAGCAGTTGTTTAAGCGAATTGAGCCTAACTTAAGCTTTCAAAATAACTCTTAATCTATCATTTACTTTAAAATACATATAATATATACTTTTAAATATATATAATACTATAAATATTCGAGTCAAAGGATTGATTACTTGACTTCGTGACATGTAACATCCACATTTCATTTCAATAAATTATGCCGAAACCAGTACAAGGCATCACAATATCTTATGTAGTCCACATAAGGCAAGGAGGTGTGTCCATATATAAATAAATCCTAGCATTTCTCGTGTCTGACAATCTTGAATTAAATTTACGATGGCTTAATACAGAAATTGTTTGAATTTCATGAAACCATTGGCTGTCACAAATTTGTATATTTATTCTTAAAAAAAAAACTTTTTATATAATAATTAGTTCTGTGAAGACAGTTGTATAATCTATGAAAATCTAATTAAATTAAATTAGCTTCACCCTGTTTCCCGCACACAGCAGGTTCCCTTTGCCTGTGACGCTAAAAAGAACTAACATTTCAATTAACTTCAATTTTAAATATAATCACTTCCGTAAACACGATTCGAACATGCAACTGCCTTCAAACGCTATTAATCACAAGTCACAACAGCATCTAAAACTTATAGTACCATCAGAACATCGACGTACATTTCGCATCTATTTCAATAATGAACAATCTTCAAATGATTCGCCGACGCAAGAAGACTCATAGAAGACTGTGATTAATGTTAAAGAGATAACACCAATTTGAATACCGATGGGCTACCGCTGTCAGTAACAAATGATTGCTTAGAAATACCGGTAATGGCGCTTTTACATGTCATCCACGTGCTGATGTATATTGTGTTTTTTGGATAAAACATTTTAATGATCTAAGGTAATAAGTCACAGATTGATTTAATTACTATCGGTTCGTTTTGTTATATTTTTGTTTATTTCAACACACTACTTGATAAGCAGAGAAGAAATCTTCGGAAGAAGTCTCTTCGCTTCTTTCATCCATTTAAAGGTGGATCATCAAATATTTTTTTTTTGAAAAGTGAAGATATATTAAGTTCCGCCACTCCACATCAGCACGCAATGCTCCTAGAATTCGGAAATTGCGGAAAATGGTAGCAGGTATCCTAATGTGCACGGTTAACAATAGCTTCCCAATAAAAAAGTAATATATTAAATATTGTGCTGACCCTTCACATACAATCAGTCATACCAAGTTCAATTATTTAATATTTTTAACAATTTTAAAGTATTATTCCACACTTAGGAAAGAAAAATACTTATTAAGAAAACATATAAAGATTAAGTATATTTCAATTATTTAGTGCTTATGTAATTAAACTAGTCCCAAGAACCAAATTCCATTTTAAACAATAAGATTTACTTTTTCTCATTATTATTTCGATTAAAAAAATTAATCTATCCAAGTTCATATCTACGTTACGCTCCCAATTATCTTTTAGCCGTTCACTAAGCCTTTAAATACCAACTTAACTGGCTTACCAATTCAATTTACATCATCAGCTTCTGTAGTTGAAATCAAAAAACTTCTTATCAGAACTTTGGCTTTCGGCTTCTCGTTTATTTCTATTAAGCCTTCCTTTACATAATTAAGCTCGAGACGCGTACCGATTTGGAGAAATAATAATTGAGTGTCGAGTGAAGTGTCGCTCATGAATAAACATGTACGCTTTCTCGGTGTCGATTATTGGGGAATGTTTGTTTAAATGTGTCCGACACCGGATTCGTTTCAAACGTTTTAATTGCTTCTACAGGATCTGTGTGTTTGTTCTACACTTTGGTGTGAAGTGTGAATAAATCAACACGGCTACTGTTAGTGTTATGATACTGACTTCTTAAAGAATGACTGTTAGCCAACGCTGAGTGATCTGTCGTATTTTAATAAAATATAGCAAATAATAAGATCTTTAATATATATTTTTTAGCTTTACGTTGTATTCCGCACATAGTAGACAGAGGGAACTTGGGAATCTAGAGTTAAGACGCACGACAAGACGTTCCTAGTGACACGCTTCCGTTCTCCATTTTCCTCGCAATTTTGAATACGTCGCGTGTCCATATGCATCTGCAAACAACTGGCAGCTACCTAGACTCAATATTATATTAATAAACAATTATAGAAATCAACGAAATCACTAATAAAGTTATTTTATTGATTTCTTCAATTTTCATTTTATCATTATTTCATTAACTATTATAATTAATCTCAAATTGTTATTAACCATGAAAACTCATAATAAAACACAATTATAATCAATTTCAGTTCTTTCACCTACACTTAACGCTTTAGTATATTTGACTAAAGGGTATCGCTTGATAAAATCAATTTATGTCGCTGTTATAAAACACTAAAACCTTTACGATGTTCAGATCTTCTACAAAACTGATATAAATAGTGGATCATAAAAATTTTATTGTTCCTACGGGTATAAGACTTTGGTTATTGAAGATGATTTTAATCTAAAAAACATACCAACACCACGGATGTCCAGGTGTTATGATTAGGAGTATTTTCAAAACTTATAAGATTTAGATTTACTCCAAATCATCACACCTGGATGGATATCAGGAAAATCAAAAAGACCAAAATGCATTTGGTAATTTGATATTGCGCACCCATTTATCTGTAACGTTTCACGTGCCAGCGGGCCGGATAGGATAACACTATCCACTTGAAACTGGGAAAAAGTGAAAATATACCATATCTTCAAGCAATAAAATAGAAAGTCCTTTGAAACAAATTTCGTTGTAAGCACACAGTGAAATAAGAGTGGAGAAAGAACTCATGGAGGCTAAATGCGGTTCGACAATTTTGTCCAATTTATAGCAATATAATCTTTATAATTGTGGTCTTAAGGTTATTATTGTGTATCAAAAATTTATGAGGTTGCTATCGAGTTTTAAAATTTTAACGAGTTGTAGAATAACTGATTTGACAGTTAAAATGGACGGAAGGAAAATATTTTTATAATCGTATATGTGATAACAAATTGTGATAATAATGTCAAATTAACACAAAATGTACCTTTATAAAATCACATTCATAGTAGATGATGTGATACACTAGATTTTTTTTTAATTTCCGTAAAAGACGGGAAAAGTAAGTAAGAAAATAAATTATTTCTTTTTAAGCTTTTATATTTCTTTTTTAGCTTAAGGCTGTATCCCGCACGTAGGGTACGCATAGGGAACCTAGGAACCTAGTGTTAAGATACTCAGTTCCCATTAAGACCGTTCCGTTTACTACTTTCCGCCGAATTCCGGAGACATTGCGTATTGAGTGACAGAACTCTATGCCTCGCTTTGCCTCGTTACCAGAGCGAAGAAATGAAAATATTACATATCTCATTTCCTCGGGTGGAAATCGAACCCACAAACTGTCGGGTTTACAGTTGCACGCTTGTATCAATGCGCCACGACAAAATATTGAAATATAATTTTTCTAATTCATAAAAACTATCTCTATCACGTTATGATGATCTATAGATATTTAATTAGCCGTTTCTATTTATCCACATATATCAATACATTATTATGCCTTTTCTAATTATCCACATACTCGTATATCAATACAATATTTTATGATACCAATCATTTTTTTTTCTTTGACATCTTCCCGCTTTCTCCCATATGCAGCAAGGTAGGCAGTGGGAACCCCACTTTTCGTCCAATTTTCGAGACATTGCCAGTTACGTGGCGGAACTCAATGCCATTATTTGTTTTATTTTTTAATGCGATAAAAATTAAAATAACTCATTCCACTAAATGAAATCGAACTCACAGCCATCGTGTTTATAGTCAGACACTGTACCATCACGATGGTCACCATTTAAATTAAAAAATGTAGTATCAGCAATATTTATAATGTACTAAGTTGAAATTATCAAAGTCGATTAAAGACGCGTGTATGTATGTATGTCAGTCAAACTTGTTCCGGTGGCTGTGTGCTTGGGAACCTGCAGATTCACATCTTAATATTTTGTGATATAATATTTTCAATACATATCCTCAATTTTAAATTGAATCGTTCATTGTATTTGACAGGAAGTACACTAATAATTTTATTTCTTTTTTTTTGTGTATATGTACTACCGCAGTTTTATATGGGAACTTAGATATGTAAGTAATACTCATTTCAGAATACGGCGGAAAGTGGGGAACGGAGTGTCTTAACATTAGGTTCCCTCTGCCTACCCTACTGTGTGTGTATTACTCATTTCTAAATGTTTACTTATGAAGAACCCTAGAAACTACTTAGAGGCCTGTGAGTTTACGTTGTATCCCACACATAGCAGGGTAGGCAGAGGGAGCCTAGTGTTAAAATATTCCGTTTTCCTCTTTCCGCTAAACTTTTTGAGATATTGCGTGTTAAATGGCGGGACTCAAATCCGAGCTTTTGCCTTAGTGCTAGAGCGAGGAAATGAAAATATTGATAGACTAGAGGGCGCGCGCGGCTTCGCCCGCTTATTAGGAGTGAATTCTAAAAAAAACCACGAAACAACACGTGTTTCAATAAAATATTTTTAACAGTCTGAATTTAAATTTTTATAAAGGTCGGTGGCAATTTAAAGATTTTTCCATATAAACTTTCAACTCCTTATTTGAACCCTTAGGAGGTGAATTCTTAAAAACCATGAAACACGTATTTAATGAAATATTTTTAAGATTCTGAATTTCAAATTTTATAAAAATCGGTACAGATTTAAAAAAAAATCCATACAAACTTTCAACCCCTATTTCACCCCTTTAGGGTTAAAATTTTTCAAATTTCCTTCTTAGTGGATGTCCAGAATATGAAAATAAACATCTGCCCAAATTTCACGTTTCTACCATCAGCGGTTACGGCTCTGCGTGCGTCTTACCTCAGTCAGTCAGCACAAGTCCTTTTATATATATAGATAATAATTCATTCCCCCGGGTGGGAATCGAACCCACAACCGTGGTCACAGTCATACCTTTGTATCCCGGCTTGACGACGGCCTCAAACAAGAATTATTAAGCACATCATAAACCTGTCACTAAGACTTAAATACCAAAAAAACCATAATTGACTCATTTAATATAATAATTATGATATATTTCTTTGTTATATTTCCCATATTATCGTTTAATTGACATTTAGTACGCGATCCTTTTTATTGATCGCTCCCATACTTTCATGTTTGGCAAACTTTTTGGTTTCAATCGATTTTAAATTAGCAGCGTATTAAAGTGTTTATTTAAACAATTATGTCTAATATAGGCACATATAATGATTTTGTTACCATATAAGGCATCGAGTTGGTTTCGTTCATCGCAATATTTATCCTTAATAAGGAGGTATCTTTTTAGAAAGTAAAATGATTTGAAGTCGTTTGTCCTGCAGCAGGTGTGTCGCCTTTAAGAGTTGTTATGTACAAATTTAATTGATGAAAAAAAAATTATTTTAAATATATTATACATCAATTAAAAGTACTTTGTGATCGAAAAACCTATATGAATATAAAAGCTATAAGTTTATTTTCTTTTTTAATAAGAATCAGCTGTATCCCGCACACAGCAGGGTACGCAGAGGGAACCAAGTGCTAAGACACTCCGTTCCTCACTTTCTGCCGAATGCTGGAGGCATTGTGTGTTCAGTGGCAGAACTCAACGCCGCGCTTAACCTCGACACCAGAGCGAGGAAATGGAAATATAAATTTAAGTAAATATTTCATCTCCTCGAGTGGGGATCGAACCCACAACCAGTCGGTTGTACAGTCACACTTCGTGCCGCTGCGCCGAAACAATAAAAAGTATAAATAAAAAAGGATAACTCACCTTAAAGCGCATTCATCGACATCAGCCTCACAGAGGCTGCCAGTGTAAGTTGGAGGACACTCGCAAGTATAGGAGTTGAGGCCGTCAAGACAAGTAGCGCCGTTCTGACAGAGGTGACCGGGGCAGTCGTCGATGTCTATTTCACAGTTCTGACCGCGATATCCTGGGGAAAAAGTTATTTTTTATTAAAATTCTTATATTCTAGTTGATTAAGTGAAAAGTATCTTTTTAGCAAATCTATTATATAGAAAATTAAACGGGGTGGGACTCGAACCAGTGCCTTGTGGAAACCGTCAAAGCGCTCTGGCCACTAAGCTAAGCGTTACAATTGAAACATATGGATTTCGCCAAACATAGTTTTTATCCTTTGTGTGGAATAACGCTTCAAAATTCTTAATGATTTATAGATATTTTAATACAGTAGAAAATAAAAATAAAAAAGACGCAATAGATAAGTATGAAATACAATAATTTTATGTATTTTTTATCAGCATCACGCTGTATGCCGTACACAGAAGGTTAAGCACATGAGACCTAGTATTACGATACTCCGTTCCCCATTTTCTGCCTAATTCTGAAAGCATTGCGTGTCGAGTCACATAACTCAACGCCGCACTTTGCCCCAACACCAAAGCAAAGAAACTAAAATACTAATTGTTTAATTTTCACGAATGCAAATCGAACCCGCGACCTGTCGGGTTAACAGTCACACCTTGTGCCCTTGCGCCGGACTAAAACAATACAAATAAATCATAAAATCAACATCACTGTTTTGAAATTTCATTTGCCATACAACGGAGCTACTCACATACTATTAGCGAGTACAGTTTCTACCTTCATTAGAGCCACAGTTCCCACGCACATGTGTGTATGGGAAAACATTTAAATCTATCGTCGAGGTAGGAAAAAAAATGTGACGTCAATACTAAGGAGTATGGATGTTTATATTAAAATTATTTATAGAATACTAGGGACTCAAACGCGGCTTCGTCCGCTTAAATTAAATTTTATGTTATAGCCAAAGGTTAATTAAAATATAATTTTAATATTAATAAATAACAATAAAAATATAATATCCTATGTCCTTTCTAATACCTTTAAAAATATCTGTACAAAGTTTCATGATAATCGGTTGAGTAGTTTTCGCGTGAAAGCGTAACAAACAAACTTACATTCACAATTATAATATTGCTTAGTAAGGAGTACAGAATAAGGATTGCTATATGACAATTATTTAATTTAAGGTAATTTTTGGTATATTTTTTTTTAGCGTTACGCCTCATCTCGTAAATAGCAAGAATAGTATGGGCAAAGGGAATTTATCATAGAAACACTCCGCATTCCACCCAAATTCAAGACATTGCACGTTGACTGATAGTTTGTAAAACAATAATTTAATAAAAAATACATAATAACCCACAAATATTAGTAAATAAGCATCACAACCATATTAAAATTGAATAATTCGACAATATAAATGAATATTAATATAGTTGACAATATTTATGCAGAATAAGCTCAAAGTTTGTATTAGAAAAGCTTAGAAACGAGCTTTGACAATGTAATTAACATAATGTGATGTGAGAGTGTATCCGCCCTTCTTCCCATACATATGGAGATATAATTAAAACACGGAAGCTGAATGGAATTGTGATTCAGTTGAGGAATGTCTATCTTTGTTGATGGTTGCAGGTTCGATGCTATTCGGGGGAATGTTTCTTTTTTTCGCTGTACGCTGTAATCCTGCACATGTCAAGTTTTACCTACTTTCAGTCATATTTTAGGAAATGAAATAATTAATTCCTTAGAGTTCCTTAGAGTTTACCGTGCCACTGCACCACGACTGTAAACATGATAAATATTTATTAAAAAAAAATTAAAAACTGTAAAATGGAGTGTTTGAACTCTAGTTTCAATAAAAAAGAGAAAAAATGGATTCTCCATACATTAAGATCTAGGGCTGCCTCACCAAACTCGTATTTTAATTGAACATAAAACAAGCTTAGCGTAATTGAAGTCAATAAAATATATTTTCGTTTGCATTAACACATACTTTTCAATTGGTAATTGGAGCAACTATTATTTTTAACGGTTTTAGTTCATTTGGTCTACTTGCTTAGTAATTTATAACTGACATGTTTTTTTTAACTACTTTTTAGTAATAGTAATAATTAGAATTCGTTTTACAATTATTTATTGATGGACTGATAAATGGTTTGTTTTTTCTAAAGTTTAAATTTACATAGAATTTTTGCCTATATATGGTTTACGCTGTGGTATCTTGAATATGGCAAGGTAGTAGGTAGTGTTCCGACACTCTGTTTGCAACTTTCCGCCCAATTATCGAGATAACAATCGCGTTCACAGTCTGATACCGTTAAAACATATCTCAAAAGTAAAAAGAAAGCAACAAGTTGTGGGTTCGATTCCCATTCGAACAAATGAAATATTTAATATGTTCATGTTCTGACTCTAAAACACTTAGCGTTGAATTCCTGGATTCAAGACGCAATGACTCCAGAATTCGAAGGTAAATGGGAACGGAAATGTCTTAATGGAAATAGAATGACTTAACACTCAGGTTCCCTCTGCCTACCCTGTCCACAAAACATAGAAATATGAATCTTTTCCCTAACGTTATAACTGAGAAGGAAGTAACATTTTTGTACATCTGTTTTATATTCGTTCTGTAAGAGAGCAAGGACCTAATTTATGTATAATATTAATAAGCAACACGTGACAAAACATAATGTGTTTCTTAAAGACCGTTGACCTTTGTCGATTTAAAATGGTTTTTGACAGAATTATCCTTTTATTATTAAAAGAATTATTTTATTTTATAACTATAACTATAAATTTATGTACATTTTTGTTAACTACAGTTATTGACCGTTACTTGTGTGGGTTTGATTCTCAATCAGAGAAATTAAATATTTTTTTACACGCTCTAGTAGTAGGGCAAAGTGTGGCGTTGAATTACGCTGAACAATACTCAATGTCTCAAAAATTTGCGGTGCGTGTGGAACTGAATATCTTAACAGATTCTCTTTGACTACCCTGCTATACAGCGTGAAGCTTTATTATAAAGTAATTAAAGTTCTTTATTATCCACCATTATATAGTTTATGATACAGGGTGTACCCCTGATACGATTTGAACCTAGAATCTGAATAAAAATATTGTAAACTACATACATATACAGACGGACACCTAAACAATTTTCTATGATAATTTCTAATACCTAAATAAAGTATCCTAAGTAAAAACCCACCAAAAGCGATTTAACTGTAATGTCGGACATTTAAAGTGCAAAGGCGAAACGCGTCATTAGATAAATATTAGTAAATTACAAAAATTACTATGTTTCTACACTTAAACTTTGTAACGTTCTAGCTTTAAGGCAATCTATACTAATATAATGAAACTAAACAGTTTGTTTGTTTAAAAGAAAGTTGTATGGGATTTAGAAAATGTTTTTTATTATATATTTTTATATTAGGTTCACGCTGTATCCTGCACACAGCAGGGTAGGAAGAGGGACTCTAGCGTCAAGACACTCCGTTTCTTACTATTCGCCGAATTTTTCAAGGCATTTCGTGTTGAGTAGCGGAACTCAACGCCGGACTTTTTTATATTTACGTTTTTTATATAATAGTTATATTAATGAGGAAGAAAACATTTAAATAATAGTCATATTAATAAGGATCATATTAAAGTATCTAGTATGACGCCTAAGACCTAGTAAGCCTTAAACGATCGATACTTGTTAAGATACGAAACATACAGCGTTTAGTTTCTAATATATGTATATTTAATTTCTATAAAAAATAAAACTCTTCCGTTCCATTACCAAAAAAATTGTAGACAATATAAAACAAAAATGATTAAAAGATATAGGATGTAACATTCAGAGAGCACTAAAAAAGATGATTTTAGTGATTTAAAATCATCTTTTTTAGTGCTGCTTTTATAAAAAAAAAGATAATTTTTCATATTCAACGCAAACCCAGTTACGGGGAACAACTAGTAAAGAATATAATACTTATAAAGTAGGGCGAGACACTTGCGTCATCACTCTAGATGGACCACTTCGCACATCTCTACTTCGTTAGCGTTACGGAATACATTCTCCATAGTAATATTTATTTTATTTCTTGGTGAAATCTGGTTTTTGCAATCGCCATTATATTAAATTTTTATTGTAGAGCCAAATTTGTGTAATTTTTGGTTATAATAATTTAGGTTTCTTCATCGTGGATGGATTTTAGAATGTACGATTATAAGTATATTTTGAATATTTTTAATTTAGACTTATACAAGATGCGTCAAGTTACATATTTATTACGAAATAATGTTTTTCCGAATTCTCTACAGTTTAAGCATGAAAATTAATGGAAGCCTCACACTGTGTTCCGCAAACAACAATGTAAGCACAGGAAATCTAGAGTTAAAACACTTGGCTTCCTTCCGCCGAATATTCGAGACATTGCATGTTGAGTGGCGGAGCTCAATACCGCGCTTTATCTTCGTACCAGAAATTAATTCCCCCAAGTGGGAATCGAATCTACAACCGTCGCGATTACAACCCGATACTGGGGCCCTTGCGCCACGACGGCTTATTAATAGACACAAGTTAATCATTTAACAGCAAATTCATAATAATTTTTAAATGCAATTAAGTCATAAATTTAATATTTAATGGTAATGAGCCGACAAATACAGTTTAGGTTTAAATCCGTCAAAGCGTACCGTTCCTTGCAACATGTGGCTTTAAGTGTGGGAATTATGTAGAGTATGAGATCACTTACACTCGAATGTATGTATGTGTGACTCATTTTAATTTTGGAATTTTATATAAAAAATATTTTTGTTATACGATTTTGGGATTTTTTTGTGTAAAAAATAGTATGTTAGTTTTTTTTTGAGATAAATAGCTACTGTAATATTGTTGTAAGTTTTGAAAATTTACTATAGAAAATCTTAGAAATATTTCATTATTTTCTTTCTTCACTTTGAAATTCCGCCACTCAACACGCCCAGAATTCTGTGAGCAATGGTGAACGGAGTGTCTTAACACTAGGTTCCCTATGCCTACCCAAAAAAAATATTAAATTAATAATTAAAAATAATTTATAATTTTCACAACTCGGTATAAGCAAACTAACGAAATTAATAAACGGCTTTGTATAGTTTTTTAAATATCAATAACATTAATAATAAAACTATATATAACGCAAAGACGAAACTGCTAGATTTAGAAAATTAAAATGGCCTATATGTATGTTAGAGAATGTAGGGAAGCTTTTTTTTTTATTTATACGCGGTACCATTATACATACGTTTCGTCTTAAAGTAATCACAAAAATTAACATAATATAAAATATTAATATTTAAAAAAATCCTATAAAAAATATCTTTTTTAGATAATATTTTTTAAATTAAGCAAAATGCACACAACTAATTGCAATATTAACACTCATATCAAAGATCATAAGTTCGGTCTCTCCCACATAATTTAGCTTAAATATTTCGCAAAGTAATAATAGACTATAGTAGTGTTGGTTCAGATAGCCGACGTTATGTAAATCATTCGGCCAATTTATCGATAGATCTGTATTATATTAGACCAGGCATAGTGGCTAAAGTTCTCCAAAAAAAAAATGATTAAAAAACATTAAAATAAATATTTAAGTAATAATTATGCATTAATTAAAAAAAATTGTACGTTGATATTTTTTTACATTAGTTAATTCTCATTTTTTATAGATTTACCTGTTTAATGAGAACGGATTGTCTTATCACTAGACTCCCAGGTTCCCTCTCCCTACCCAGCTATGTGGGATACAGCGTGAAACTAATATTGATTGTTTTAAATATTACTTATATTAGATTGTTTATATTAGATTGTTCTAAACTGGTGAAATTTAAAATCTGTGACACAAAAACAGTTGTGTTATTCAAAATACTCTTTCTCATATAAAAGTATGAGAAACTAATGATAACAATAGAAAAATATATATATAATAACCCGTTGCGTGTCTACGTGTTTACGATGCCAGTCTTTACGCCCGCGGCGACCACGACCATAAACTATCGGGTAATAAATATAAATAAGAATATTTATGTTTCGGTCAGTTTGTATGTCTGTATGTAAGTACATTGTGCTAATGTTAAAAATGTATAGAGATATAATAAATTTGAAAGTATAGCATGAGTGAAACACGGCTTGTTGTGAACACGGTTTCATTGTGATGTAAAGAGTTGAGATCGTAAATTATTATAAAAGTAAGCTTATAAATTGTATAATTAAAGGTTTAGTTGAAGTTAAACTGTGTGACTTATGAGTGTCTATTATTAGTTGGGAGTAAAAAGTTTACACTACTATGGACTTATATATAAAATGTACGAAATATAATAAAATCGTATTATGTATCTGTAAATTGGCAGAACGGAGTGTCTGAAAAAGTTATATAATATTTTTATTTGTTTTTTCTTTGTACAAATTTATATTATAAACAAAATTCAAGTCTAAATAAAATTCCAATTAAGATTTTTTCTTATGCTTAAAAATTTAGACACAACGTCTTGGCTGACAGTATCTACCCAATATCGAATTTAGACTTAAAAGCTTACATATAGTTCAATCGTCACAGACCATTAAAACTAGCACTAATAGCGAAGTGGTGATAACATCGAGATAGCAAAGTAAATGGCCGTGTGTCAGAGTTCAAGACCGGAATAGTGACAGGTGTAGAAATTATTACACCCACTTTATATATGAGACCCGCGAGAAAACTAAGAATTTATGTGTAAAGCTCGAGCAGAATGAAAATTAGGTTCGATTTTTATCAGCCGGTTTCAAATTTAAATTTATTGGTTTTTTAATCAAATTAATTTTGATTTTTTCTTGTAATGTCTTATCTATTGGATGTGAACAAATTTATTCATGCTGTTATAGTACAATAGGTGCAGTCGATGGTTGTGGGTTCGATAGCATGTGAATAGATATTTACCTAATTTGCAAGAAATATTTTTATATAATTAAATATTGCCTGTATTATCGATTTGCAAGTGCTTTATTAACAAATAGAATATTTATTAAAATATGTTTTATAATAAACAACAACATGCATTAAAGGGTTAATATCAAAGATATATTTCTCTAACTAACTCAACTAACATATGAATTAGAAGCCATTTACAGATTGACTTTTTTTACCTCCATAAAAAAAATACTGTTTGATCTTTTAAATTACATAGTAATCGATAACTAATTAGCCCAATATCTAAAATAACATACACTAAAAAGGAATCAAATCATATATCTAGATATTGAAGCCATTCGTGGCGCAGGTTCTCAAATGTGCGATAGTAAATGCGACAGGTCATAAGTTCCATTTCCACTCGAGGAAATGAAGTACTTAATATTTACATTTCCTCGCGCTAGTAAAGAGGCAAAGGTAGCGTTGAGTTCCGCCACTCAACTTGCATTGTCTCCAGAGTTCACCGGAAAGTCGGGAACAGAAGTGTCTAAATGGAAACGCAATGTCTTAACACTAAGTTCCCAGGTTCCTTCTGCCTGCTATATGGTATACAGAGTGAAGCTAAAAAAATATAATATCTCAAATAACACGCCTACACTAAAAAGGAATCAAATCCTATCTATGTCTATGTAAGTATGCGTGACTCAGAAGTAAAGGCAAATTGTCGGCCACTCAACACCGAATCTCTTAAACTTGATAAATTAATGATGCCAGCGAACGATTGGCCGGAGATTAACTAATTTTCTATATTAAAAGCTTAGAGCGCCGGTCTTGTTTCATAATTATGTGTTACGTTTGGTTTTTGACGATTGAACTTGGCTGTTATTTTATATAATTATGTTAAATATATTATATTGTATGTGTAATTAATATAATGTTTTTTTTTTCATAATTATATTAATATGATTATATGGCTATTCTATGATATAACGGAGTGTCTTAACACTAGGTTCCCTCTGCCTACCCTGCTGTGTGCGGCATACAGCGTGAAGCTATTCTATGAGGCTGTCGTAGTACAGTGGGACAGTGTCTGACTGTAAACGAGACGATTGTGAGTTCGAGACCCACTCAAGGAAATGATCATATCAATAATTTTCATTTACCCACTCTGAAGGACGAAGAGCGGCGTTGAGTTTAGAAACAGAATGTCTTAACACTAGGTTTCATCTGGCGAATCTGCTATGTGAGAAGTGGACTGTTAATAATTTATATAAATTTCATATACATTTTCTAATTATGAGTTTGTATAAGGTAGCCCTTATACAAATTCATAGTAATATCTGTTTAAAACAATTATGGCTTTTTATAAAAACTGAACACAAAAGAATAAACAATTTAAAAAAATGCACTCACCTATAGGACAATCGCACTCATATCTCAACGGGTCCAATTGAGTGCATCTCCCACCGTGCAGGCACGGAGACGGTTCACAAGGCACATACTCCGTATCACAATCTCTTCCAGTATACCCAGGCTCACAAACACAAGTATACGACCCATGGGTATTGAAGCATCTCCCATGGTGGCAAGGACCAGATCCACTGGAGCACTCGAAGACATCTTCAGTACATCTGGCGCCGGTGAAGCCTGGTGGGCATGCGCAGGAGTAGCCGACGGCTGTGGTGTTGTCGGCTACGCATCGACCACCGTTCCGGCAAGGCTGGGACGCGCAATGGTCCTCGTGGGAGCATTCTTCACCTGGTGATGAGAGGTTTTTGTTAATATGTAAAATAATTTAATAAGTCATTCTAAATATGTTGTTTGTTATTGTTTTTTATCATTTCTTATTTATAGAAATATATATAGGCCATCGTGGCGGTCAGTTCGATTCCCTCTCAGGTTCCCTCGGGGTTCCCTCAACGCACAATGATTTTCTTCCTTCTAGTGAAATTAGATAAACATATCATATTTGTTTTTGTAAAACACCCTTACGGACATTCATTATATAGAGATACAAATCAACATATCTTAATTTGTAATTATTAAAACGATACTAATGAGATATATTGGTTTGACGAATGATCAATAAAAATCAGATTCAGATCGCTTAATTAAGAGATGCCTTGGAAGTAGAACTAGTTTATTCACACTTATGTTAATAAGTTTAGAATTTTAAATTATGTGAAAATATTTTATATCCTTTGGATAGAACTAATAATCTTAATTGAAGAAG
This sequence comes from Heliconius erato x Heliconius himera, assembly GCA_013421005.1. Lineage (NCBI taxonomy): Eukaryota > Metazoa > Arthropoda > Insecta > Lepidoptera > Nymphalidae > Heliconius > Heliconius erato x Heliconius himera. The sequence continues at coordinate 76,800 of JAATLQ010035540.1, forward strand.
GAAATCTATTGAAGAAAAAAAGTATTAAAAAATAATATTATGATAATAAAAAAATTTTTTTTTTTTTCAAACTAAAACTCGAAAATTTTAAATAAGAAGGGGAAATAAGAGTGGTAAGGCACATTCTTCCCGAGAAATGTACTAGAATTAACATTTCAAAAATATTTATTAAGAAAAGTATAATATTCACTTTCCAACAGCAGATTTCTACTTTGCTTTGCTAATTTTCTTATAATAGTTCATATTAAAATTTTAATATAAGTTTGTATCATATTTTTTAAGTTTAATATTGTGTTCTTAATATAGCAAGATTGAAAGCTAGCATTTTACCCATACTAGGACGAGGAAACGAAAATAATTAATTTCTCAGAGCGGGAATCGAACCCATAACTATCTGTATTGATAGAACATCCATATCCCAGTAGTGGTACAGAACATATGTATATATTCTTTTTCATCATTTGTTATTTGTAAATAATAAAATCAAATAAATATATTGGGGCCATCGTGGCAGTGAGTTCCATTCCCTCTCGGGGTCCCTCAGGGTTCCCTCAACATACAATGTCTCAAGTTATAGGACAGACCAAATTCGTCATCAATTAAATGAAATGCCTAGCTGAGTAATAAAGTTGCGTTAAACATATGGAATGTTGTTTGATTGGTGGAACGAGCTCAATTGATGTTGTATTCAAGATTTTTTTATTATGTTTTTTTTTTATATTTTATATTAAATTTTTAAATTATATTTTTTGAATATTAATTAAAATTATTATTTATATCTAATTGATGCTATGTAAGATTTTACAATTATTTTTTTTTAATTTAAATAATTTTGTTAATGCAGTTTAACCATTTTTTTTTGTATTTCTATATAGATATATCAATAGATAGTACATTTATTTGATAGTAAATTTCCTTTTTACCATATTTAAAATGTTATTCCCAACTAAAGATAGTTTAAATTTGAAGGTAGCGAAACTTTTTGAAAACGAATGGGTATAGTTTAATATATTAAGAAAAAAGGAAAGTTAAAAATGGAATCATATTAATACAAGTATGAATTTAAATTATAAGTAATCAAATAAAAAAAAATACTTGTTTTAAAAACCTAAGAAAGAACACAAGACAAGCTATTTAGGCTTTATCTTATCTTCAATAATCTTATCATATCTATAATAAATATCTCAATATTAAATTGAAAATATTTAAATGAAAATGTCAAGATTATATACTTCGATAACAAAACATGGCTGTAGAGTTGAAGCTTTCATATTTGAAATTCAAATTGCAGAATATCTTCATATCACCGTTCAATGACGATCCTTTATTTCAAGAAAAAACACTTCCCTAGTAATAAAATATATTTAAGAAGTGAGAAAATTTTAACCCTATATTCAAAACTTAAAGCTGTTTCCCGTAGGGATAGGGTAGGGCAGAGGGAACCTAGTGTTCCGTCACTGCGTTCCGCAAATCCCGCCCAATATAAGAAACATGCCTTGAGTGGTACAATTCAATATCACGCTTTGTCATGTTACCAGATCAAGAAAAGATAAATACTTTATTCCACCGAGTGAGAATCAAACCCACAACCGTAATTTTTACTGTCAAAGGTTATGTCACTGGGCCACGACGAGCTATATACAATACATAAGTAATGTAAAATCACAATAATAAAAGGAAACAAAAAATTGCTTCACTTTCTCCTATAGCCGTTGTAATATTTGGTGCAAACTTAAATCATGCGGTGCTTTTACCAATTGTCAAAATTATTTTTTACAAAGGCGAATGAGAAAAATGAAAGTGACGTTTCAAAAATTACTCTACATAATAACATGTTATTAAGTTTGTTTTAAAATATGTTGTGATTCCATTGTATGTATGGGTTTCTTTATGAGATTTTTATTTATATATTAAAAACATTATAATTATTTAAAATTTGAAATATTTATTTAAATTTATATTTCCATTTTTTCGCTCTGGTGTCGAGGGAAAGCGCGGCGTTGAATTCTGCCACTCAACTCTCAGTCTCCTCCAGAATTCGGCAGAAAGTGGGGAATGGAGTTTCTTAACTAGGTTTCATCTGCCTACATTGCTGTGTGCGGGATACAGCATGAAATTGATGATTCTTTAGCTTCACGCATATAGCAGAAAGGCAGAAGGAATCTAGTATTAGGACACTTAGGTTTAGCTTCACGCATATAGCAGAAAGGCAGAAGGAATCTAGTATTAGGACACTTAGTCTTCTACTTTGCTTCTTACTTTTGAGAGTGAGAGATTGCGTATTGAGTGGTGGACGTCAACGCCACGATTTTGCCTTGATACCAGAACGAGGAAATAAAAATCATTCATTCCTCCGAATGGGAATCGAACCCACAAACTTTACGGTCATTGTCGATTTCGTCTGTCTGTAAGTATACAAATAAAAGTTCAAAATTGCAATTTTTTATTCACTGTTTATTGTAATTTCACAGAAATTTTAAATGCCGATACTAAAATCGAAAGCTCAAATTTTTAATTACAGTTACAGCTTGTTACCATATTAGGTACTTGATAACAAAATTGTGTGTAACCAAATTAATTTAACTACAAATTTGAACTTTATTACACTGTAATAAGGTGTATGGTATCTACGTACAGGTAATAAAAGGTTAAATTGAAAGGAAATGCTAATAGTTAAGACAACTTTCAAAATTTATAGGTTCCAGTTTTACATCTGAAATTGATGTTTTTGTAACAGGATGTACCTAACTCAATATTTTAAGTATGCCATAATTCACTTGTCTATTTGATTAACTTATCTTAAGGTAGTTGGTTCGGTTCTCGACTGATATTATTGAACAAGCCCAAACTAAGAAAGCACTTTAATTTTATTTTAATTTATTCTTATAACATATCAAAAGCTTCATTAAATTTCACATGACGAAGACGTGAAGCTTCAATGACGTTAGGACGCCAAATACGACGTAAAAGTTATTATAAGTAAACAAATATACTTTAATTTAATTTAATTTAATTTTAAATATATTTTCATTTCACAATTGAAATTCTATAAAATTTATAATTCTACCCAATTCAGTTTCTGTATACTAATATATGAATGTTACAAGCATAATATATGACTCCTACTATATTTTTCTTTATTACCAACGACGATATGACATCATATACAGCTATAAAGGCAACATTGAATGAGATTCCAGCATCACAAAGCCTAATTAAAAATATATATCCGCAATTTATTCATAGTTATGATCAAACAACACCTGTTGTATGGAACAACAGTCATATTCCTTTATATATATATATACATATAAGAATTATCTTATATGTATATATATAAAGGCCAGTCGTGGCGCAGCGACACGAAGTGTGACTGTAAAACCGACTGGTTGTGAGTTCGGTCCCCACTCGAGGAGATGAAATATTTACTTAAATTTATATTTCCATTTCTTAGCTCTGGTGTCGAGGTTAAGCACGGCGTTGAGTTCTGCCACTCAACACGCAATGCCTCCAGAATTCAGCAGAAAGTGGGGAACGGAGTGTCTTAACACTTGGTTCCATCTGCCTACCCTGTTGTATGCGGGATACAGCGTGAAGCTGATTTATAAGAATTATCTAATGAGTATCTAATAAGGATTCGTCAGATAGCTATCTCATATTAAAGATTAATAAACGCAGCCATATTTCAAAGGAGAACACTATTATGCTGTCATATAAAGATTTATTGGTATTGCCAGCGAATATACCACCTTGATAGCGAGTGTGTCCAATCTATTCGAATATGAAAAGATGCTTTATTAAGTTTGAATTATGTTCCTTTGATGGACGCTGCATAATATTTGCATAATCGTAATGATCAGAATAATATTATATTATGTATGTAATGCAATTTTTGCTTCTCATTGTTCCACTGATTATATTATGTACCAGTTTATTATAAGTAGATGTATGATGAGAGACGTAAACTTAATTTTCCAAGAAAGAATCCTAATAATTTTCATTGGACAAAAATAAGCTTAAAGAAACGTAACTTATAACTATTTGTATAATACTTATCTATTATAAAAAATATATAATTTTATTTATGTTAGTCCTACAGTTTTTTCAGCAAGGTAGACAGAGGGAACCTAGTGTTAAGACTTTCCGTTCCCCATTTACAGTCAATTTCTGCAGACATTGTGCGTAGAGTGCCGCACTTTGCCTCGACACCAGAGCGATGAAATAAAAATATTAAAGAATTCGTTTCCTCGAGTAGTTATTGAACCCACAACCAATCGCGTTTGCATTCACACTTTGTACCCCTGCGCCACGACTGGCCTCAACTCAACTATTGAATCACTTTAAAATCATTTCTATTTCAACCAATAGCGAAACAAATGAAAATGATTCATCAAAAATAATTAAACAATGAATACCTGTATAGCCCGGCGGACAATCACATTCATAAGTATGTAGTGACGTCAGCCGGCACGTCGCTCCGTTCAAGCAGGGCGCGGAGTCGCAAGCCGCCGGTACCCTTATCTCGCATAGAGAGGCACTAAACCCTAGAGGGCAGTCGCAGGCGAAAGAGGGAGGTGCCCCTCCAGCCCCCGGGCGCACCCTGCACGTGCCCCCGTTTTGACACCTTGGACTTGATTCGCTGTGGCATGGGTTTAGATGCTGACAGAATTCGCCTGCGTATCTTGATGTGCAACTGTAACAAAGATTTCGTTTGGTTAATATTATGTTATTGTAAAGTTAAACTGTAAAAATATCAAACTTAATGCTATTTGATTTAAGAGTATTTATAAAATTGAATTATTTTTTGATAATTTTTAGATAATTCTAATACATGTTATGGTAATATTGTTTATTATATTTTATTTTTTAGCTTTACGCTGTATCCCGCTCATCAGCAGCAGGTTAGGGAGAAGAAACCCGGAGGCCTAGTGTTAAAATACTCTTTTCTCTTTAAGACTTTTCCGTTTCCAACTTTATAAATTGTTGATGAAATATATAGATAATCTAATTAATATAAGATAATTATTTCTAAAAAATAAAAAACAATACAAAAAGAAATCTGCAATCTGCTTAGATGTAGATCGCTAACAAATCAATTCTACAGTTTTATCAATTAATTGAGAAAAAAAAACACACAAACACAAAAATCATCCTCAAACTTAAAGTCCCATCTATTTACATCTTAAATTCAAATTCACCCAATAATATACCTACAAAATTAAATTTAACATGCAAACCTTCTAAGAAAGGTCTCAGTTTTAGCTACCTGTAATACCTATACCTATACCTATACCCGTGTATATCAAACATTGTATAAACACGAGCCACCGAGCGCTATCGTGCCCGCGCCTCGGACGACGCCAATAAATAACAGAGATACGTCGCGACACGGTCCCGTGACATGCGCGAGCGCACCTCTATACCTACGTATTGTATTGCTTGGAAAACATTTTTCCTATATTGTAGAGCAAAAGTTATTAAGGCTGTCGGGTTTGGGTGAGACAGCGCGGTTTTAGGTTCGAAACCCACACGAAGAAATGATTATATTTAAATTAATTTAGTTTCCTTTTTTCCTTTCTTTTCTTGTAGCCAAAACGCGGCGTTAACTCAAAAATTGGGCGGAAAGTGAAGGACGAAGTTTTTTAAATATAGTTTTCCTGTTTGTGATGATCGTAGAAAAGCGTGAATCTCATTTTTTCATAAAGCATAAGTTGTTTAAATATAATAGTTATCGATGGTTTGGATAATTAGCAGTTGATAATTTTGAATATGAATATTGACATAATTTAGAAAATATATGAGTGCCGACAAATAAATCTACAAATTTAGTTACACTTTCAAATTTTATGGGACGAGCTAAACCTACCTAAATATATATTTTTAGTTTAAATAATTAAGCAATATAATATTAATAATATATAATATGAATAATATGCAGCTATGATCTGGAGCATTTGTTAGGAAATGACTTTTAAGAAGTTCGAATACGAAATGATTTGTTACTAACTTCTGGCTGCTGGCAAGATGTGATAAATATACAGAAATTTCATCACCTGACAGTGGAAACCGACTCAATATCCTGTCCGTAGACGAATAAATCTCGGGTATGTGATTTTTGACATCGACAGCGGACAAGTATACTTCCTAAAGTACCTTTTGATTCGTGAGAGCATATTTTACATCATGATCTGACTTGCAGCTGTTTGAATTCACAGAGGAAAAATGAGAGAAGTATGTTGTAATTACTAGTTTTCTTTGTGTGGACGAACCTAGGTTTTTGCACATATAGAGTAACTAGAGGTTTTACTAGTTTCCTAAATTCAAAATAAGTTAAAGTTCCAGCATGCTTTTCCTCCTTTTTAAAAAGAGTTTATTCTTTTAAAAAAGATTAATATAAATACATACTTCATTCATATATGTCTTTTAAAAAAATCTGAGTAACGTTTAAAATTTTGAAACAATACAGTACGAAAACTTACAAGCTATAAGCTTTGCAGATAAACTTATATATATTTTGCAAGTTAGAATTTAAATATAAGATTCTAGTAAATTCGTAGACCAGGTTCCTCCTAACCTGTCCACGTGGGCGGCTCACGAAGCTCCACACCTACACACTGACCTTAGTGCAGGGTGGATGTACTGCTGATATTTTATGCACTGTGAAATGTGCATCATTATAAATATTCTGTAAGGTACAGAATACTATTATTGTGATCATTGTTTCCTGTATGATTTTTTTTTTGACTTGAGTGACTTTCTAAGGGGAATTTTACTTATAGTTTCACTGTAACTAAATTTGTAGTTTTCTGTTCTTATATATTTTTATATGTATAACTAACTTAATTTTTCTGATTTTTATTTTAATCTTTTAAATATTTTGTTTTCAACCTAGAGCCATCAGTACCTAACATCCAGTAAAAGATAATCACGTTCACACAAAAGTATCCAAGTAAGTTTAAAATAAAGTTAAAATTTCTACACAATATAAAAACCAAAAAAGGCCAAGTGCCATTATTCATAAAAACTGCAAAAACACGTTTGTTATACTGGAGTCTCCTTAAATATTTAGTTTATATATATTTTTAGTCTTTGTTAATACAGGCAAAAAAAATACATCTGCGCAAATTTCAACTATCCAATTATGAGGTAGACAACGAGGTCTCAAAAATAGGTTCCATTTTTCCCCTTTAGGTGAACTCTACTGAATCCTAAAAACTAAATTGTTACCCATTAAAGTAAAATATAAACGCGACGCCATTCTATAACAATGGATGTTAATTGATAATAATAGTCCAAAGACCCTAAGGTTCATAACGCAAATAAATCGATTAGATGATATTTATCGTTTCGAAGACACGAAGACACTTAAGTGCTATGTTGCTAATTACTTTGTAACAATACTGTAATACAATAAGTGAGTACTTGTAAAAGATGGTGAGGTACTAAGTATTACTTTAAGTGATGCTGAAAATTATTTATCAGGTTATGGGGAAAGTCTACTTACTTATTTGGAAGTCATGGATGCAATTCCGTTTTTAATGTTAGGAGAAGATAATTTACCAGCTCAAGAACTGTGATAAATTGATAGTATTTTTTATAAATAAACATTTTGGTTGTTAAATTTGATCATAGGATGATTTCTTTCCTATAGCGATTTGTGGAAAAAAAGGATATTTTCTTTTTTTTTTTGTCTATCACTGACCATTGCTGAAAGTTTATTGAAAATTATGAGGAATCATAAAGCATAAATCATCCCGGTATTGATCAGTTCGCATCTATTCGGTGTTAGCCTTTTTTAAAATTCACATCAATATTTAAAGTTTTTTTAATAAGTTTCTTTTATTATCTTGTTCATAAAATTTCTATTATACTAAGTTATAATGTGTAAATTTTACAACTCAGCACCTTGTCTTCTCTTTCGTCTTGTGTTTAATTGCAATATTATCATTTTAGAAGTAACAACTAAAAGTAGGCTAGTGTAGTAGTAATGACATCAGGCTCTTAGCCCAGTCAAGGATATCTTAAATCATATATCATTAATAAATGAAATATAATCCTAGTCGCGAACTAGATGTTGCCAGTGTGCAACTAAATCTTCATAGCAGGACCATAAATTGCAATTGCTATCGATGATCTCATTACGGCGAAAAAGCAAGACCAACGAACACAGCGAGTTGAACGAGATGATATAGACAATGTTTGTGCGTTGGACTAACAGCGTTAGTTAACAAGAACAATTTCTAAAGGAAACAGGTTCAAATTAAGCATGCAACATTTAGCGTTATTTGCATATGTTTTAAATGTGAGCTTTTATGCAGTGAAATTTGTGATTAGAGGAGCTCGAGGCGTAGAGAAGAAGAAATTAATTTCTGTTAAACTGTAGTCTGTAGATAGGATCCCTATTCTAGATACTATAGTTCAACAGTAATCAAAACAAGTAACTTCGTGATACTGTGTAACATCGGCCGTATAATTATTACATATATGACTGCTACTATTTACATCTAAATCTTGAAACCGTAAATATTTTTTTTCTTATCAAAGTAAGGTAAGATTTAATCAAAATTCAAATATTATTTATTGAATTAGGCCATTATAAGAACTTTTGAATCTGGAAGTTGCATACATGTGTCAGTCGAGTCAGTCATACAGAAACTATCCACCAAAACCTACCAATACTCCATATAAGTGATTCTTTACAAATTTCCTTTAAACATCTTGAAAAACTTTTAAATTTCTCTAAAACAACCCAAGCTATGTACCTCTAGTAACTATTAAGCAATATTTTATTTCACCGACAAGAGTACCCGTGTTGTTGAGCGCGGCGCGTTCGCAATAAATAAATAGCGTTGCGTATAACTGTTCGGATATTCGATATTCTGTAACGCTCGTGAACTTTAAAAGACAAATTGGGTGCAGTATTGGTACAAGATTTCTACCTTTTTATCAATGTCAAGTACATAAATTTAAATATTCTTAGCATTGTTCTATATGAATGAGATTGTTTATTGAATAATATTGTAGATGACAATTAATTTGTCGAATGTATATTAAGTTGTGAAGTAAGAATGAGTGGGAAGAGAGGCAAGGAGAAACTTCGGACCTAAAAAACACCTATCTCAGATTATATTTAAACAAGGACAGGCGAAAGAGATATGCAAGAACAGTAGCGCTTTGACAATTTTAGACTATGACAATTTTAGACTATGTATTATTATAAATTTTGATATATTTTCATAATAAAATAACCATAAAAAGTACAAGAAAAGATATTATTAAATAAAATCAAACATCCATTCTAGAGAGGATTAAACTCATAATTATCAAGTATGTATAATATACACATACGTCTATCGAATATAACTTTAAATAGAAAAAACAATTCAAATGTAAAAATCTCGTTTAAAATACATTCAAATTATAGTACTACGTTTAATTAAGCGTTCGCTGGAACCAACAACAAAGGGAGTCACGTGGCAAATACTGGTATTGTTCTTAGAAGCGGTTGAGGCATGTCGCCTGTTATCTGATGCGTCGCAGCCTGCGCATACGCATGTAATACTATATCTTTATGCTTCATCAGGCAAGTACATTCGGCCAAATTTCCAGTTTTAAGGAAATACCTAAATAGATATGACCAGCTAGTTTATGATTTAACTGCGTGGTTAGGGAATTAAGTTTTAAGATGGTGGTGATTTCTGTCGAGTAAACAGTAAGTAGTATACTGCCTCATTGCAGCACGACAACTTCCAATAGTCATGGGTTTGATCCTCGCTCGAGGTAATGATTATATTAAGTTATTCTAATTCCATCACTTTGAGATAAGTGACAAGCGCGGCGTCTAGTTCCGCAACACGCAATATTTCGAATTTGGGAAGTAGGTATGCAGTGTTCTAACACAACGTTCTCTATATCTATCTTAATATGCGGGAAAAGGAGTGATTTTTAGCTTTTTGTCACCAATTCCACAAAGGTCAAATCATTTGATTGTATTCTTCTCATATTTAATGACTAAATATTGATACTTCTTTATGTTTATTAATTAGTCAGTTATAAGGTATTAATAAGTTGTGTTAAATTTATTCGTTTGTTAATCGTTGAGTTCCGCCACTCACCACGCAATGCCTCGACAAATTTTGCGGACGAAGGGGAACGGATTGTCCTAACATTAGGTTCCCTCCACTTAACCTACTATATGCGTAAAGCTGACTGAATTTTATTCGGATAGTTTTAACAGACACTACCATACATGCCAGGTATGTAATACCTTTATAAAATATTCATATATCATAGTTGATATACAGTGAAAGGCCTTAGGTCCTAGATTCAATTACGTTTCGTGACAATAATAACTTATTGTATCAACGTAAGCAATACATTTGATGACAATTTATTTCTCATGAAATTCAATATACACTGTCACGATGTTTGGTTTCGACGAAACTGTTTCGAAATTTCAATTTATTGTTTTTCTATACGTAATATAGTTATTTAAAAGGGATAGTTGATTTACTTTTTTCATTAGACAAAATTCAGCGTTGAGTTCCGCTACTCAACATGCAAAGTTTTAAAAATTTGAAGGAAAGTGGGCAATGAAATATCGTAATAGGTGCTCATCGTATTCAACAAAAAGCGTTAACATGCTTACTTCCTATTTCAAATTCGCATTTTTACACTTTATACTAAAACACAAAATAAAACATATTTTATTAACGCTGTATTCCGCACATAGCACTGTAGGCGGAGGGAATCTGGGCATCTAGTGTTAAAACCCTCCGTTCCCATTAAGACACTTCCACTCCACACTTCCCATCGAATTCTGGAGGCATTGTGTCTTTGTGTCACTTAACGTGGCGATTAAATAAAACTTCCTGTTCCAAATTTAAATATGAATATTTCATATGATCGTTGCACTTAGATAGTTCATCCTGATTCCAACCAAAAAAGCTAAAATGCCTATATAATATTTCTTCCTTAAATCACCACTTCTCTCATGATGTCTGACATTCATCAAGTATCGAGCCCTTCCTGCGTTCATTAGATATAACATCACATATGGCCGAACAGTTAGTTATTCCCCGTAATTGGAATGATGCACTCATTTGTGCAAACTCAGTTATAATGTTTCCTGTTTCATACGTATTCGTTATTACGTTTCATATATAAGGTAACTAACGAGTGAAATACCTGTATAAGTATGGTGGAGCATGAAAAATATGATCGTGAATTGTACTGTTAGATTAATTGACATTTATATAGGTACAGGTTTACCTGATTAGTGGTGTAACTTCTATGATGTTTTTTTTATATTTTTACTTCGTGCGTTTTTCGTATATAACAAGAAAAGAGAAGAGAGAGAGTTCTAGTATCAAATCACTCCATTCAGCACTTTTCACCACTGTCTTTTATATTCTAAAGAGTCTTCGGGGTATAAGTGTGTGACTGTTAACGCGGCAGGTTGTGCGTTCGATCCCCACTCGAGGAAATGAAATATTTAATATTTCATATTTTTTTTTATTTGTGCGATCCGGTGTTGAGGCACAACGCGGTGTTAAGTTAAGTTTCCGCGAACCAACACACAATATCTCCAAATGTCTGTGAAAAATGGGGAACGGATTGTCTGAGCACAAGGTTCCCTGTTCCGACCCTAAAGCTTTTATATTGTGAGACAAAATTGGCGAAACTTGACACTAATATAGTGACATGAATATATTTCGTAGAATAAATACAGATATTACATTTATAAAATTATCCACAAGTTTAAAGAAAATCCAACCAAAATTTAATCCATTCACTTACATACAAAACAAAAAAAGACAAAATACAACAAATATCCAATATGCCGAGTTCTAACGACGTAAACGAAATGAGAAACGACGTAGCTTTAAGAAATAAGTTAACAGTAATAGCACATCATATTTCTAGATAAAGAGAATGCATTAAATGCTACGCTTGCGCCCGGTAGCCGGTGCCTTGACCATACTCCATCACGCCGCGCGCTCAGGGTTCTAGGGCCCAGCAATAAATACCTGTCTGGTATACTTTTATTTGTATTTCTGGTGTTGTTTGGAGAGTTTATGACAGGACTGTATTGAAATGTATTGGATTTTGTTTTCCGTTTTTTTTTTATTTTCAAAGTAGATTAACTTACATGTTTTAGTTATATTTCAAATGATGTTGTTAATTTATAAATAATTAATACAGCTGACAAATGTATGAATCATAGCTCAAAACTAGACACACAAGCTAACATAAGCTAATACACAAAAAATATATACTACCCAAAAAAATCACTATTCTGTGATAGAAATCGAAAAAACCAACAAAAAAAAACTTAAATTAATATTTCTTTTTAATAATGGTAACAAAAACGTTTCTTGGTCCTCCGTGCCGGACTTCCCACCACCTGTAAATCTCTAAGATAGTGCTTGTAGACACGAGATAAGAGAATCACGACTCAAGTACGTAATTGATGTTATAAGAAAAGCTGACTTTAAAAACTCTTTATATCTAAGCTTACCGAGAGTGTCCTAGCGCATAAAGTTGATTATAAAACTGATAGTACAACTGACCTTGTAATAGCTTTAATGATTGTATCGTTTATTATGATCAAAATGTATATAAATTATAGATGTTTTTTTTTATTAATTTCTAAGCTTTAATTTGGACTGAATCGTCCATTTTTATTATCTATTCCTCCATTTTTTTTTCAGATTTAATCCATATATGTTTTTAATGTTATTTGTAATATTATGTGCAATAAAGAATATTATATTCTATTATATATTTTTTTTAAATTATCTTCAATCACCCGAAAGTTAAAAATGTATAGATAATTAATTTTATTTAATTTTTATGTAAAAGAAGCTTATGATAAATAACTAATCAACTGATGTTCGCAATGTATGAATTATACTTAAAAATCATTTTCATTTCTTCGCTCTGGTGTCGAGGCAAAGCGCGGCGTTGAGTTCCGCCACTCAACACGCACTGCCTCCAGAATTCGGCGAACAGTGAGGAACGGAGTGTCTTCACACTAAGTTCCCTCTGCCCACCGTTGGATATAGCTCGAAGCTGCTAAAGTTGAAAACAAATTGTCTTAACACTAGATTCCCTTTGTAAACACCACTATATATAAAAGATACCAAGACAAGATCAGCTTCACGCTGTATCCCGCACACAGCAGGGTAGGCAGAGGGAACCTAGTGTTAAGACACTCCGTTCCCCACTTTCTGCCGAATTCTGGAGGCACTGCGTGTTGAGTGGCAGAACTCAACGCCGCGCTTAACCTCGACACCAGAGCGAAGAAATGGAAATATAAATTTAAGTAAATATTTCATCTCCTCGAGTGGGAATCGAACCCACAACCAGTCAGTTTTACAGTCACACCTCGTGCCGCTGCGCCACGACCGGCCTCTCAAGACAAAATACTATATATAAATTTAACTAAAATAAGCACCCATAAGCATATAAATAAATGCAATAAAATAAGCAGATCACTTCGATTCAGTTTCGCAATGCGATTGGTGGGAGCGCTAGTTAGGTCGTTACTGGGCGTGGCGTGGTAGCGAGTGGGGACTGACCGAGATTAACTTTGACCTGAGGTTATCTATACGGATGTAGGATATTAATGTCCTGTAAGAGGATGGGACACGCGAAAATAGGTTTGTCTCTTTCTTTATTATTTATTTGGAGAATGGTACAAAACATTCTCCAAAAAAAAAAAATAAAAAAAAATAGTCACTTCATTCTTAGATTACGAGACTAAATTAGATATTGCACAGATGGCCATTTGATTTCCAAACAAAAGGCAGTGGAAATTTTATATAATATAAACTTTCAAAAGCTTTATTCAATTAAATAAAACGTAACGTTGAGGTCGTGTTCCGTCTGTCCATCAGAAACATTCGATATGTACATAATTGAAGTCTCACATTTAAGATTCAAAAACTAATATAATATTAAAAAATATATTTTTAAGGTTATTTAAAAATTGACATAGCATATCATGCTGGCGTGTGATGAGGATCGACATTAAATAATAAATTAGAATATAATAAGATATATAATATAGAATATACAAAATCGACAAGGCTGTTAATATTTATTGCGTTAAAATTTCAGATTTATATTCATAGAATGTTATTATTGTGCTTTGGCACTTGTCAGAACTAAATGTCCTCCTATTTATATATATATTTACATAAATAAGAATATTGATCGTATAATTTACAATATGCTCGCATACCTGTTGTTTTTATGTTTAAAATCAGTATCCGTTTAAAATTTTTATACTAAAAATATGTTCTTAAACTTTTTAAATAATAATATTATTATTGAAGCTTAAATACATTTAAGAATATGAAGAAGCGAAAGCAAAAAAATATAGGTATCTATATGAACATGAACCCTTACTCTGCTTTATTATGTGGAATATAAGTAGCTAAGCTATATTTAATAAATAAAAAATAATAATATTATGACAGAATAAGATCTACATTTATAAAAAAAAATGAAATTTGGCTTGTACATTGTCCACATGTACGTAGGTTAGGGAGTGAGTGAGAGAGAGTCAGTTATGGAAGCTGGAAAACCCCATGAAAATCCCCAACCATTCATGAGACTTATGACTTTTATCCACCCAATATTCGTCCTAGGCGGAATTGAATCCACGACCTTTAAATATTATAGTTTCCAACCACAAGAGAAATTGAGTACTAAAACTATAATATTTTAAATTTAATGCCTTTACAGAGATCTAGGTTCAAAACCATAAAGCGTTAGTAATGAACAAGAAATATGTATTTGTTTAGAATGAAATACAGGGCTAGGCTTATTAAGGTTCCACAAAGCATTGCTTTAGGCAACGTCAGACAGACGGTTATAAATATAGAGATATATCAAGGAATGTATACATTGTTGTTCATTTAAGAAAGTTCAAATTACTTTCATATGCAATTAGAATTTCATATTAGATTTATAATACTCTAACGCTGAAGTGATGGTTATAATTTAAAAATATTTGAATTGAAAAATATTATAAAAATAATTCTATGTTGGTAATTTCAGGGAAAGTGAGTGGTAAGAGAGATGAGGGAGACCTCGGTTGACCTTCGAAAACACAGTATCAAAGATACTGGAGGAAGGTCACGTAAAAAGCATGAGGACCCCCCGAAGGGCGTACATGAAGAGGTTGATGACAGTGGACGAGAGGAAAGAGGTATATAGAGACTGTAGCGTTTGGCGCCCCTTTCTCTTTGGCTAGGGATAAAGCGTGAAGTTAAGTCATTTCAGAATATATAGGGAAGATAATCACGATCGCGGCGTTAACTTCTGCCATTCTTCTAGTACTATCTCTAAGAAGTAATAAATTTGAAAATTATAGTGAATGAATATCGTACTTATTGCAAAGAATTTGAAAATTAATATTTTTTTAGAAGATTGTTTTTAACAATATTATTTGTAATAGAATACTAACTAAAAATCAATCATCAGATAATTATAAAATATCAAATACCATCATGCCAATATTAAGTGAAAAACAAACTCAGCATAGAAATTAATTTAAACGTACGTCTGTGATATAATACTAGTTAAAACTCATGGTATTAACGCTATCAAGGTCGAATCGTGCTAGATTCGTTTAGGAGAAAGGAGCAGTCAAGGTAAATTAATGAAGGAAGTGGAATATTTTACATGGAATTTCGGTCATTTAATAGTAAGTATGGGCATTACTTGAATTTATCTAAGATACATATTTACATGAGAAATATAAGTATTTGACATAAACTACTTATTTTTTAAATATAAATAGTGTTTTTGGTAACTGACTAGTTCCTAAGTTAAAAGAAATTTAAGAATGATTTAATCATAAATTTCTATCTAACTATAATAAATGAACCATAAAAATAATAAAATCAACCCAAAACATATACAGTTACCCAAAAGCTGACCATCACAGACCTACATACCTATCCATAGATTAAAACGTGGGTGTATTTACACCAAAAACATTTTATACCTTACGTTTAAATAATGCACAAAAAGCCGTCAGTATCGGCGCACGCGTCTCGCGTTCCCACGCGTACACACTAGCACAGGTGACTGTGTATATACAAGTGTGGCGCGCACACACTCAAATGATTGTAGAAGTGTGCTGCGCGCGCGCAGCTTGCGTAGAGCAGAGCAGTGTTATTGGAATTTATTTTATATTAATATGTTATTCTAGAGAAGTATTTTTCTGAATGATAATTAGTTTATTCTTTTTAGAATAGAATTAGAAGATTTAGAACTTTATGTAAATAGAATGCTAACAAAAATTATGGTGGGGGGAGTATAATGATTAATTAATTATCGATGTATCCGAATATTTTTATACAATGAGGAAGTTCTGAATTTGTATTTTATAGAAATACAACCGTTTCCAATAGCTCACTCAGTGTTCAAATTAATCTGCGCTACCCCGATCCTATACATCCGCATCCGTCGATCTCTATGAAACGCCAATGTACTCACTGAGTTGAAACAAATTACACTTGAATCTCTATTACATTATTCTTAAAAGTATAATATCTTGCTACTTATATAATATTTCAGCTTAAATACATAAATACTTAAATACATAAAAGAAACGGCGTTCAGTTCCGCCGCTCACCATGCTATCTATGTCTCGACAATCGGGCGTTTTAACACTAGGGTACCTCTGCCCATCATGCTACATGAGAAATACAGTGTGAAGGTATATACAAATAACACAAAAATCATTAAAAAAAATTATAAAGTTAATAATGAAGCATATATTATGTATCTAGATTTTAACCTATGACTGGCACAATGAGATGATAACTGATATCTTCATTAAAATATATCATTCGTTCAAAAAGTCTCTTCACTGTGTCATCTCTCTTCATTATAAATTAGATTTAGGTATACAATATCTGTGGATCTTTATACTATATCAGAATGATCCGTCGAAAGACACTGCTAGTGTATTAATTATTAATTAATAATATAATTTTTAAATATTATCAATTATCTAAACCAAAATTAGCTAGTGGTTATTTTGCCAGTGAAGTGAGTCAAGCCAAAGCTTAGATCAAAATGAGATAATATATCATATGTGGCCGATCTCTATCCGTGTTTTAGCCGGATTTATTCTGACAATATATATTAGCACAATATATATTACCTATGCAATATATATACCTCCAGAATTCATCAGAAAGTGGGGAACGGAGTATCTTAACACTAGGTTCCCTCTGCCTACCCTGCAGTGTGCGGGATACAGCGTGAAGCTGATTTATATTTTATATATATTAGAGGCAGACCCACTAACATTACTTTACACTCTCGTATACATTCAACTACAACATTGTCAATATACATGTCTATTCTTTCATTTCATACAATTCTCATAGCACAGGTTAAAGAACCCTTTCCTCGAAGACAATCTCGTGTGATAATATTTATAACAAGTTTCATGATAACGGGAGCAGTCATTTACGTCTTTTGATGTTTATGAAATGGTTTATTGTATTCTTTTATTTAGTGACCGCGTTCCTGACAGTGTTATGTTCCTCACGTGTGTCGTAATTCCGTAATACTGTTACGTTGGTTAGGTTTTGACCGTTGTGTGTAGTTAAATTTATTTTTTTGTATGAAAATTTGGATGCAACAGGATTTGAACTTGTAACTTATATAAAAACGCCTTCAATATCACCTTAATGTTCTAGCTAATTGAAATTTACGTTCATAGTCTATTAATAACTGTTTTGATTGTCTTAGTAGGAACTTGATTACAAGGCTCCACAGTACCTTAAGATATTTTAAATTTAAAGGTACAAGAAATTTATTCAACTTCTTGTCCTATTATTTTAAGGTGCTATGTAAACACTAAAAGCCCAAGTTATAGTTAATAGATATTTTCATTTCCTCTTTATATAATATTAAGCATGTCGTTTAGTTAAGCCAATTAGCACACAAAATCTCATAATTGGGTCAGAAATTTGATCGGAATAGGTTCCCTCTGTCTACCTTTATATAACAGTATGCTGAAAAAGGCGAAAAGCTGATTTATAAATTATTTTTCTTAAATCCAAAAATCTTACCTAAAAATTTATAATTCATATATAAACACAAATCATTTAAAGTAATAAAATTACAATTTCTAATCGTCCATTAACACCTATTATATTCGAGTAGACATATTCGTCCCTATCGTCCCATTGTAAAGGGACGATAGGGAAGAATATGGCTTCAGGGGGCCAACAATATGGAATTATTATCTCCGGTGCGGGATCAAGTTACAGCACACGTGCAGCGTGCAAATGACGACGCATCCCTATTGAAAACACATTCTCTTATACTACTATATGTATTAGTATAGATAGTCCTAAATTGCTTTAGTATGAAATTATTATGGGAATTGATTTGAAATGTGTATTACAAAGAGTTATTTGTATATCAATAATAGTAGATTTATAGTTTAGATTTTTTTTTATTTTAGCTTCACATAAAAAAAGAGGCCAGTGGTGGCGCAGTGGCACGAGGTGTGACTGTAAAACCGACTGGTTGTGGGTTCGATCCCCACTCGAGGAGATGAAATATTTACTTAAATTTATATTTCCATTTCTTCGCTCTGGTGTCGAGGTTAAGCGCGGCGTTGAGTTCTGCCACTCAACACGCAATGCCTCCAGAAATCGGCAAAAAGTGGGGAACGGAGTGTCTTAACACTAGGTTCCCTCTGCCTACCCTGCTGTGTGCGGGATACAGCGTGAAGCTGATTTATTTTATAAAAAAAGAAAAGGCAGAGATAACCTGGGAACATAGTGTTAAGACACTCCGTTACCCCTAAGACGCTTCCGTTCCCCATTTTCTGCCGAATTCTTAACGAATTGCATGTTGAGTGGTGGAACTCAAGGCCGCGTTCTTTCTCGATACCAGGCGAGGAAATGAAACTTTAAATATAATCCTAAAATCACACTCAAAGATACACTTATAGCACATATGATTAGAATATAAGAAGCTTTTATTATTTCATCGTAAGTTAAGCGAAGTAAGGCGCGCGATTAATAAAACAACTTAGCGAAGCAAGAACCGCGTCAGAGCTTGTAATGCATGATCTCTGATAACATGTGAATGAGAACCATATGTTACGCCTGAGAACGGACTTCTTTTGATGATATGGTTTATTCATGTAGAACTGTACAGCTATAGATCAGTTAGGTTTTTGCGTTTTTATGGATTTTTATCTTTTTTAAGGATTCAATTTGTAAAATTCCTTATATAGATATAACTAACATAAATATACAAGTCCTATGTTGTCCATATTCCGTCCATTTACGAAGACACTGGCAACGTCGTGAAGCAACAGCACAGCATTTTACTGTAAGCACTCCTCACACGGTCAGTTCGGTCACCATTTGAAGAAGTTTTTTTTTTTTATTTCTTCACGCATTTTTGTATAACAAAGCGCGGCGTTGAGTTCCACGACTCAAAACAGGATATAGCGTGATGCTACATATATAATTGCCTAATATAGAATTAATCTTAACAGTAACATTTGTCCATTATAAATATATATTATAAATATAAACAAACAAGCAAAAATAATTTATTTCATTTAAATAATGCTAATGACAGTATAGCAAAAATAATAGTCATGATAACCGCAAAACAAGAACAAGAGATATTATCGTGTTCAATCAGCATAAATATTGAAATGGGCATGAAATACGACAGTGAATATGTAACAATGCCGTCAGCTCTTTATACAAATAAATATAGATTTTTTTTTATAACTTCATGCTGTATCCCAGACATAGCAGGGTAGGCAGAGGGAACCTAGTGTTAAGACACTCCGTTCTCCAGTTTCCGCCGAGTTCTGAAGGCATTGCGTGTTGAGTGGCTCGACACCATAGCGAAGAAATGAAAATATTTCATTTCCTCGAGTGAGTTTCGAACCCACAACTAGTCGATTTTACAATCACACTTTCTGCCCCTGCGCCACGACTGGCCTTACATTTAAACACAAATTAAATCACTATTAATATGCATTAACTGTCGCCATGGTGTCACAAACTCCAATACGCCAACACCCCAACGCCAACCATCCATAAATCTTGGCCCGTAGGACGTGAGCAACCCTTTATTATACCGAGACATGATTGCCCTGAGGCACTCCGAACGAAGCGAACGCTCGGTAACAAGCGGTCGGACGGACCTTTTTTGTACTTTTTACCTTTTTAACAATTAGAAGGCTGAACTCTCAAGGTTATAATGGATTTATCGTTTAATGGTATGAGATGAGAGGATGTAGTGTTGAGACACTTATTTTTTTATCTATTTCGTTTTCGAGTTGTTGTTTTTGGGCTGTAGTAATGATATATTTTTTCTTACTTAAATCTAAGAATCTTAATCACACTAGGTTATAAGGAACCTAGTAGCCTATCCTGTTATGCGGAAAAAGCGTGAAATTTACATATTGCCCCGAAATGAGAATAAAACTGAAAACCATCACTTGTATAGATACTTGAGTCATAATGACGATGACTTATTTATTACTTGAGGCTGCTCTTGGTTCAATGGCACAAGCCTACAACTGTGAACGTGACAGGTTGTTCGTCCAATTCCCACACCAAGAAGGGAAACTAAGTAATTCCTCGCTCTAGTTACGAGGCAAAGTGTGGCGTTGAGTTCCGCCACTCAACACGCAAAGCCTGTACAATTTGACGGAAAGTAAGAAACGGAGGTGTCTTACATGGAAAGGATTGTCATAATCCTCTTCACTCACCCTAGGCTCCTTCGTCTTACCCTGCTATATGCGTGATATAGCGTGAAGCTAAAAAAATATTTAACACGCCTTTAATCTATGGCAAACCTAGTTCTAGCGCGACAACAAACAAACCGAAGCCTTGCTACGCGGATTGAATACCAAATCACGGGGAAACACAATTTTTGGAGTACATCAATTGTCACACATTTTTTTTATTTCGAATTCCAGCGTACATATTTATGTTTTGGAAAAACCACAGTTGGAATTACGACTAAGTACATGTTAATATAGTTTTTAAAGAACTATTAAATACATGTATATGAGATTTACTATTAGAATGTAATAAATATATTTTCTTAAGGGCTACTGAGACAAATTTTACTGTAATCGCGATGGTTGTTACTTCAATTCCCACTCGGCGCAATCAATTATTTTTGTTTCTTCGCTAGGACAAGACAAAGCGCAGCGTTGAGATCCGTAACTCAATACACAATGTCTACGATTTAAGCGGTAAGAGGACGTCTTATCACAATTATTTACTGGAGATACAGCTTCACGCTGTTTCCTACATATAGCAGGGAAGTCATGAAAATATTAATAAATAATGATTTTCACGCAAATAAGAATCGAACTCACAACTGCCGAATTAGAGTCACACCCTTGTGCCTTGCCCCCCAAGACGGCGTCCTTAAATGAAGATTTTGCATAAAATTTAAAGCAAAAACCAAATATGCCAACAAAGGATGAAGAAATCATGAGCACAACCGCACGACCACAGATGTAACGTAACTAGAGTACGAAATGTAAAAACATGACATCCGGGTGCTAGTTCAAAGTGCCACGAGAGCAAATCAAAATGGAAACATTTAATATCTTATATAGAATCTGCGAGATCGAGTGACCTCTCGAGCATGCTAAATGGTGCAACTACCCTAGTAGTCCTTAGGAAATGTTGCCTTTTAGTCCAGTAGTTGAAAATAAATATACATATTTTACTATTTTAAAAGTGTTTGCGTCCATTAGTGCGATGGTTATAGGTTCGTTACCCACTCAAGGTAATGATAATTTTTAATATTTTTATTTTGTTGCGGCGTTGAATTCAACCACTAAACACAACGCCCCAAGAATTCGGCGGAAAATGTTTGAATGGGGAACGGAATGTCTTATCACTAGGTAAAGGGAGCCTACCTCGCCATGTGCAAGATACAATGTGAGGCTAAAAAAATATACATAATAAGGTTGTCATAATCGTCATAATTTGGCTATAACATAACAATAAGTTTAAGCGGGCGAAGCCGCACGTAAGCGCTAGTAATTATAATATAATTTAATTCTAATATTACTATTTGTCTCAGTCTCGACAAATAAATTCAAAATGACAACCATCAATTACCAAGACTATTAAGTTTACGATTACTGAACCGTCTACACCGTTATTGTATTAGATTCTCGAGATTAAGCTGGAATCAATAAACAGTTCGTTTTAAATGAAATAACTGGCTTGATTTAACGCTTCTATTGTTTTAATCTATTACAAGATACCAAATATATTTTAGAGATATTTGATATTGTAATCCAAGTAAATCAGCTACACACTGTATCCCGTACAGTAGGGTAGGGAGAGGGAATCTAGTGTTAAGACACTCCGTTCTCCCTTTACCAGATAAGAGTTGCTACTCGACTCTTATTATAAACTAAACTTTTCTTCAAATTCAATTCGAAAACAATATAAAAATATCAAAAACATACGAATTAAGCGACAAAGTAGACAAATACGGACCAAATTTGAGATATTGCATTCTTAAATTTATCTTGAAATGCAAATCATTACTAAGTTGTAACTTTTTCTTTTCGTCCATAGGATTCAACATTAATAATATTAACTTCACAAAGTAACAAAGGTCCAATCCACTTAAGAGTAAAATCAGTATGTTGAAAGATTTTTCTCAAACAATTACCTAAATGCTTAATAAAAACATTATTTAAAAGATGCTGTTTGTATTCTTTAGGTATTTTTTATCACTCATGGGGCCTCGAAGCACAACATTAAGGATGTGAGGTGAAATATAGAAACTGCTGTTTTATTATTATTTCGTCAAGTTCGTTTTGGATGTGGAATACTAAATAGATAGTGGAAGAACAAAAAATAAAAAAATGCAATTGTTTTCACTTTTTTAATTTTATGGATGTCTCATCCAAGATACGTATTTATTTTCAATAGTTTTTAAAAATATAGACCTTATGTGATGATTTACATATGTGATACGATAAATAAAATCAATTTTGCAATTAGAGTAACATTTCAATACAAATGATGATTTTTTTAAAATGTTTCTCTATAAATAGTTTCACGCTGTAGCCTGCATATTGCAGGGTAGAGAGGATCTAGTGTTAAGACACTTCGTTTCGAAACAGCGTGTTAAGCGGTGGAATAGAGTGTCTTTGTTTTGTTAACATAGCGGAAACTGAAAATAATTCATTTGACTTGGAATCGAACCTACAACCGTCGCATTACAGTAAGACGCTAAACCTCACGAGATTGTTTTCTATATTAACAAAAAAACGTTACAAATATACACAAACTAAAAGAAACAAAATGTATTTGGTATTGCCGACCAATATTAGAACGTAACGGTTTGGTGGGAAACAACGCTCGCGCCCCGGGCCCTTTGGCCGCGGTAGAAATTGACCGCCCCGGGCTACCATTGCCATCCTAACCACCGGTTTGTTGCAGGATCTTGGTACAGGAGTTTGGATAATTTGACTTAAGTAAGCAAATAGTATGGATAGCTTGGTATGGTTTCAAGATAGCTATCGGACACGATGCTGTTATATTGGGAAATGTTTGATTTGAGAATTTAAATTGAATTTTTACATTAAATTCATTTTAAAATTTAAAGTGAATTTAATGTAAAATGTTTTATTAATTATTATTTTTTTAACATTTTATTTTGGTTTAGTAAAAAAAGCAAGGTATTGCTAGATAGGGAGATGTAATCTAGTGTCAAAATGGAGTCTTGTTCCTTATATTAGTGATCAATAAACCTATAGAAGGAAAACAAAAACAAAAAAAAAATATGCGTTTATTATTTATAAGCATTTTTACAAATGTTTAATGACAGAGTTTCCGTAAAAAAATATAAGTTAAAATGAGCCTATTTTATTTTTTTTAACCGTCGAACTATAACATAACGTGTAGTTCTACCACTCAACGCGCAATATTTCGAAAAAGAGGCTAAAACTGAAGAACAGAATATCTTAACACTAGGTTCCCGCTGCCAACCCTGCTATACTGCACGAAGCTAAAAAAACCACACATCACTTTGTCGTGTTCAAATATTATTACCAAGAAATTAGCGACAGCGAAACCGCTACACTAAATACAAACAAACCAAATGCACTAACTAACAAGGTCCCCACGCCACGAGACGAACACGAACAAATCATATCAACCAGCTAGTTATGGTCACTCGTGATGTAACTACCAGGTATGCAAATTGCGCGGGCGCAGGTTCAATAGCCTACGTCAGCTACGTCCCATTGGCTCCGCAGAATCGATTTGTAACGTGCTCTCGAGATAAGGTCAATGCCAAAGCCTCTTTCATCTGCTACCGATTTTTGTTGTTTAATATGTTTTGTGTTTGTATCTTGATACCTTTGGTTGCAGGTTAGAGAGATAGTTTGAAAATTATTAAACAAAACAACAAATGGATATAACTAAAAGCTATATATGAAACATGAAATAAAAAATGAAAAACATTATGTAATATATAATATAAACTAAGAGAGGTAGAGAGGTAGAGGGAGACTTCGGTTGACCCTGAAAACACAGTATCCGATACTGAACGAAGGTCACGTCAAAAGCATAAGGACCTTGCGGAGGGCATATATCAAGAGGTTGATGACAGTGGACGAGGCGAAAGAAGTATGTAAAAACCATAGACTTTGGCACTCCGTCCTCTAACTACCCTGCTAGAGGTAACAATAAAGCGTGAAGCTAAGTAAGTAAGTAAGTAAGTAATCTAAACTAGCCTTACTCGACATGGATAATCCATTACAAAAGGAAAAAGTACTATAAACCACTACCAAAAACATGTTGTATTTATTAATTCAAATTAATAGTTCCTGAATATAGCGCGTCCAACCAAATAAAATAGTCAGCTTTATAATTTTAATAAAAAATTCTATGAGAGATCTTCTTAAAATTTCGCATAGCAATAATTTATGTTTGTGAATTAGAAAGACTTTCGTCGAAATGCTTCTCTGATCTACTTAGTTAAGTAAATAATGCCGCGCAACACGCGACCCCTCTCTTTCTCTTTGCTGTTTACAAAGAAAAATGCGGGAATCTTAAATTTAAAACATTCATATAAACTTATATTTTTTTATGATAAACAATGAAATAAACATAAAAAATATTTGAAATGAATAATCCGTTATTATAAAGGTATATGTAGTGAAACTGACGTCGCCGCGTCTCCACCGGTCCGCCCAGTCTTCATACTGTGATAATTATAAAGCAACAAGCTTTCTGTACTAATTAGCTTAACCTCAATCTGGCGAACGGTTCTGATGTCTGGGAAATTCATATTGAAGACAAATACCAAACAAAAGATAGACACGACGCCTATATTATCGTTACCTCATGAATACTTATTAAATTCAAAGTTATCTTACTTCGAAACTTTTTAACTATAGTTAATTCAAAAGTTTTAACCACAGATAAACTGATAGGACCATAATTGTTGGGCATCCATACAATTAAAAGTTATGAAATGACGCGCTCGTAAAATATCTTCAATAAAAGACCATCTCTTCATTTGTCCGTTGGCGACCAATTGGTGCACTGAGTTCAAAGCAATAAAATCTGTTAATGGACCAACAATAATAAAAAGCGACCAACAAAAACTTCCAGACATATTCAAATCTTTTTATACCCACCTGCGATATTTCATATATCGATCACAATGGCCGCTGTATAATGGTTTATTGGATCTCGGATCTCACAATCTAAAATATATATCGGTACTAGATACACAGATATATAAAACTAATATTTTCTTATCATTTTATTATTGCACAAAAACGGCAGAGTACACCATGTATTCTAGTTGTGGAAGTTAATCCGGTTGTTGGTTCAATTCTTATACATATACCATTATTTCGTTTCTTCGTACATACTAAATAAAAAAATTGGATTATTCTTATATTCTAGTATTCTTTGCCTATTCTACCAGGTAAAAGCATGAAAATATAAAAACAAAACATATTTAGATTTTACGCGCCATAACAATATCAACGTACATACTCATATAACTGTAAAGTCCAAGCACAAAAGGCTTTTATCAGCATTTTGCAAGATATTCCATATTTATTTTACACTATCTTTTTCTGGACCTTTCAAGGCGGTAATGGAGTACTTTAGCTCTTTTAAGATAAGATTAATCTTCAATTCAGTAAGACATCTAAAGGATTGAGGCTGAGTAGCTTTGTCCATTTTTCTTTATTTTGGCTTATTCAAATGAACGGGTTATAATCGGTCTTCGACACCGTATTAAAGGTCTATAAGGTA
>JAATLQ010035540.1:103154-124307 GCA_013421005.1 Heliconius erato x Heliconius himera
AAAAGGCTTTTATCAGCATTTTGCAAGATATTCCATATTTATTTTACACTATCTTTTTCTGGACCTTTCAAGGCGGTAATGGAGTACTTTAGCTCTTTTAAGATAAGATTAATCTTCAATTCAGTAAGACATCTAAAGGATTGAGGCTGAGTAGCTTTGTCCATTTTTCTTTATTTTGGCTTATTCAAATGAACGGGTTATAATCGGTCTTCGACACCGTATTAAAGGTCTATAAGGTACTTCAATCCGAGTAAAGAAAACAAGATTCCTAAGACATTAAAGACGAAGCAGTACTGGTCTATACTATGTTCGTTCCGCAAAAAAGGTAACGTTATTTGTTTTTATATGATTCTCTGTAAACTTGTTAATCCTGATCCGTGGGAATTTCTTGCTTTCAAATTAATTAAAAGCAAGAGAAATTTGCATGTTTATATTCCGATTCACATTTGTTTTGCATTATTAATTGAGCTATTACATTCAATATTAGACATCCTTTAGTATTTATTTATATTTTCACAATTTTCATAATTTCACTAGTAATTATTTTACTATTTTCTAAAAAATAGTAGTAAATTTTTCTACTTATTTTTTAGTTTCATTGTATTCCCCATATCGACAACATTTCTTGTTAGGTTTTCGAGACATTGTGTGTCTCGTGCGAACTCAACTCCTTTGGAACAAGTAAATGAAAATAAGTCATTCCTCTGAATCGAACCCACGACTTATAGTCGGATGAAGCTGTGCCATTGATTTTTTTTTAAATATTTAAGTAAATTTTAAAAGTTAAATTATGAAATTGGAAAGTGTTAATAAAAAGTTAGTTAACGTATGCGTGGGCGCCATGCACCTGCCTTGTAGATAGGACTACATGCTCGTATCGTTGAGTCACCATACATATAGGGAATTTTTAGTAACATTGAAAATGTAATGTTATATGGTAATGTAGATACTAACTAATGATTACTTGCATCTTAATATCTGATGGAAATACCAATATTTTAAATTCTTTTACTAAACTTTGTTGAAGTGTGTGGACTTCCTCATTAGCTGGTGGGGTAGGAAGAGCCGAAATTAAATAAAAATCATTCTTCACTTTTCCATTTTAAGAATATTGAGTGTTGATTCCCTGAAACTAACGCCGCGCTATGTCTCGGGATTATTTGAATACCAAACGTCAAGACATATGTACGTATTTAAACGTTTGTAAGTACAATACAAAATACAAATGGTATGTTATAAACTCGTTATTACTAAACATATTTTTTATTTAGCTAAGTTAGTGATTATTTACTGAACACACAGTAATATTAATGTAACTATAATCACAAAATTATTCTCTTGACACAATACTTGAAGTCATCAAGAGGACCAGATCAATGGACTTGGATGAACTTGGCCAAAAAAGCATGAAGATTTCTTTAAATAAATATTCATCGGCATCAATTCGAGGCTTCATCTCCAAGTGTTTACTTAGTAACAGTCCGCTTTGAATAAATCGATTTCGAATGGGCTGACAATGATCATATAAAAATAAGCTTTACTGCACAGACTTAAGTTTGGTAATTTATTGTTGTGATGATTTTTGTCTTAAATGCACTTGCTGACGAGAAAGAAGATCTTAAACGATCAACACACAGTGCAGTTTTGTTTGACAGAGTGAATGAGAATGACATCCGCTTTATATCAACAGTTAACTAGATTTTTGAACACGAATAAAATAATAACCGGGCAGTGGATCTTAAAGTTAACAAAAAAACGTTGAAATCTCGCTTAAAGCAAAATTGATTTTTACTATACATGTACCCGTTTCCTCAGTCTGATTAGATAAAGTGCACTTTAATATTCTACCTAGTGAAAACGGAGAAAACGGAGTGAAATTAAGAATGAAATATCATTACTGTGATCTTTCTGCTTTGTATCAAAAAAATATACGACACAACGATGAAAAAGAAACAGAGAAAATAAATATAAATTATTTACTTTTTTCAATTACCCATATAAAACGTAACTTAAGTACGTATTAAATTTTCAACAAACGCAAATTATCCACCACTCAGCAAGTAACTTTACCTCGTATTACGAATTATGAAATTATTTGGATCATTTAGGGTGTACGTTGACCCTGTCCATCGATCATGGCTGGGCGTGTCGACGCTCGGCTTATGTAAAGGCATTACCAGTAATAACAGGTTAAAGAGCATCTCTGAACAATATGCGGTGTTTATGAGAGGCATACGTCTTTACACAAATGTGTTTTATAATTAGATGTTATTATTTCGCTCATTGTTTTATAGAGTTCGGATGTACAAATTTGACAGAAAATTATCTAGATATTTTTAAACATTTTTCTCTCTGCCTACCCTGCTGTGAGTGGAATACAGCGTAAAACTGATTTGATTTTTGAGTTGTGACGTTTGACTTTTACATATATGATAGTAAAAATGTATTAGCCCAAAAGCCCTATTTCATGATTTTTTATTTATACAACAAACCATATCGCACTCGACATTCTAATTAAGATTATTAGGCAGCTGCAACGCATTCTAATGCATCTATTTAACAGCATCAACGTTAAGTACCACTAAATGTCGTCCCATATATTTATTAGACCTTTCTCTACTCGCAACGCCCTGTTTATTCCATTTTAAATGTTAATTAACACCACTTTTCATATTTACGATAATTTCACTTTCCTACCGAAAGTATTTCTCAACTGTAACATCCTTATTAATATCGTTAGATATTTCATTACACTGTGGCAGTAGTTTAGGTGTAATATTTATTTTGTGTTTAAATTTGATTCGGATGAATGTCGATTATAAACACTTAAAATCTAAACTAAGACTTGAAATGGAAAATCCCATTTTTTCCCATTTCGACGGGAATTTCCAAAAAAAATGTTTCTTAGTCCAGTAGTTTTGTCTCTTTTATCTGTCAGTCACTCCGTACCTGTTACAGAGTACTTACTAAATACATATAAATTTTGATTTTCAGGCATCTATTTACTATAGAATATATAGTGGAAAAACGTAATAATGAATACATTAACTTAAACATTAAATTAAACATTTCACTTAAAATGACTTCATTTACCAAACGTACGAATTCATAAAACAATCAATGTAATATGATACATTGCTTGAAATGTCACATACATCTTTCAAAGTCAATAATAACATGCAAATTGCGGGTACGGCGAGTCGTAAACCTGTAACAGCAACAATGTTGTTTACACAGTACTAAATCGTGTCTTTTCTTTCAGCACTGTCCGCTTTCGTACAATTCTAAAGTTACAATACAGCATTTTTTTTACCAGCACGACGTTTTAAGAAGAGTGTTGAGACACTCCGTTTTATATTTTTCGTGATCATTGCGAAATATAATGTACCTATTTAAAAAATGCCTAGATAAAGTACAGAAACAAAAATTAAATTTTTAATATAGTAGTAGTTTCACTCTGTAACCCGCATTTAGTAGGGAAGGCAGAAGGAACCTGGGGACCTAGTGTTGATACTCCGTTCCCACTTCTCACCGAATACTTGAGCATATCTCAAGGATTCGGTGAGAAGTGTATTATTATTGTTTATTCCCCGAGTGGAAATCGAACCCACAATCATCCTGTTTACAGTCGCACGCTAGTGCCACTTCGTCACGACGGCCTCACCTTTTCAATATACCTTTTAAATATTTCCCCAAAGTGGTATAGAACTCAAACCCTTTCCCACTCAATAATTTTCTACAGCGCCATGGTGGCTCTGATCTGATGAAATAGCTAATTAGAAGTTATAGCTGCCGAATGAAAGGCTAAATGACTATGGGACAGTCGTTAAATCAATAAGAGTAATCGTTGACAAGGCACAGATGTAATGCGTGTTTGTAATTGGAAATGGGCATAGAACAAGATCCGGCTGACGGGCGTTTGACTAGAAATAAATCAAGAATTAATTAAAAGTTTTTCTAAGCAACTAAAAAGTTATTTTATAAGCTCAGGCAGATATTTCCAACTATTCGACGCGGTTTTTTTTATATTATTGAAACTTGCCGAAGCCTTTTTGATAAAGTGAATTACCTTATATATGAAAGTAAATAAAATTAAGCTATAAAATTACTTCAGAACAAAAAATCTTAAGCCTTCATAAAGCCTTTTTGTTTTAGAATTACTGTGGCGTAAAGACTACTAACTAAACATAAATTAATATAATGGTAAATATTAGAGGCCAGTCGTAGCGCAGCGGCACAAAGTGAGACTGCAAGATCGACTGGTTGTGAGTTCAATCCCCACTCGAGGAGATGAAATATTTACTTAAATTTATAATTCCATTTCTTCGCTCTGGTGTTGGGGCAAAGCGCGGCGTTGAGTCCCGCCACTCAACACGCAATGCCTCCAGAATTCGGCGGAAAGTGGGCAACGAAGTGTCTTAACACTAGGTTCCCTCTGCCTACCCTGCTGTGTGCGGGATACAGCGTAAAGCTGATTTTTATAAAGCTATTATTAGTAAATAAAATAAAATAAGATAATCTAAATAGCAAGATTGTCATCCATGAATTTTTCGGTTCGTGCGTAAATAACCGGAGTCGCTATGTAAACAGCGCAGGCGCATTAGTCTCGCTCGACGGTGATCCGAGTTTTAAATTAGTTTGTTTTTTGCCACGGACCGAAAGCATTCGGGGATTCGGACCGACGTAATGGTGGTCAAGATACGCTTTGTAATATTGAGGACTTAAAAGTACTATAAGCGTGAAGGTTTTTTTAGATTCACGCTTAATCCCGCATATAGCAGGATAGGCATTTCACAGTGTTGAGAGGCGAAATTTAACACCGCATATTCCCTCATCGGAGATGGAAAATAAAATCTTTCCACCGACTCAAGATTGAACTCACAACCTTCATGATTACTGTCAGACATTGCCCTATTGCTCCACGATATCTAAGGAATGAATAATCATAAAATATATATATTTTTTAATTAACTACTAACAAAAATCTATTTCATTGAAAACATTACATGTGAACATATTGCGTGCAATTCTTACGCACTATTGTTCCACCGATAATCTATTACGTGATAAGGAGAAAGTAAACAAGGTATAATCTGTTACGAGAACTTAAGATATAAAAAGCTAATAAGCAACTTAACAATATGTTAAATTAAAAATATATTTTTGGCAACTAAATTAAGTTATTTATATATCTTTACTATAGCTTCATGCTGTAACCCGAATTTAATAGAGTAGACAGAGGGTGCCTAGTGTTAAGACAATCCATTGATCACGAACTACCCAATTTTCAAGACAATGCGTGATTTTGTGCGCTTTGAGAATATGAAAATAATTCTCATTTGGGGGTTCATCCCCCAAATGAGAATCGAACCCACAATATTAACGCTTACGCTAGGTTGTGCCACTTCACTAAGTTGATTTATATACCAGAAATATATTTTAATCCTGCTTCCAAAAAAAAAGCCCAGTCACATATCGTTCTCACCATCATCCATCCATTTTTCACCCATTAAATGAGTTTGTGAAATTTGTTTACATATTATATTAAAGCTAGTATCAAAATTCTAGAAATATACTATCAACATTCTAGAAAAAAATAAAATGAAAATAAATTTAAAAGTATAATCAGTAAACTTCCAACCGATCAGTTGTCACGTACCAACTGTCCCACGATAGAATCAAACTTGTTCTCGGCGTCCTGAGACATCGAACCCATTATCTCTACAAAAATGGTGCTAATGAGACGCTCAACCATTACTTGTGAAATGTGAAAACAATAAACCAGCTCCGAGAAGTATTTCTGAAGGCATCAAGTTGTCTAACTGAGAGGCATTTAGAGGCAAAATTTGATTTAGTTCAACTGCTCGGCTAGATCGTTAGGGAACATTGCACAGACCAGAGTTTCCCAAACTATGCATCGAGTACCTACTTATGAGCTGAATATTGAGTAGGTCTTGCCAAACACAACAACCGACCTAGTCAAAAGCCAGAAGGGGATGACTGACTGACAAAGCTATAATGTCAAAACATTGAAAATAATTTCATCCTTCCCATTAAATTATTTTTTGATGCAAATATTTAATAAAATAAAATATCTAACAAAATTTTAATAACAAAATGTATTAAAACATGGATTGCTATTTGTAAAAAAAAGGCTTTATTCATATTGGTAATGGCAAAAATTATCTTTAGATTGGTCTCGAGTTTCAGTTTCAGACAACTTTGAGAGCCGCTGCCACATTGGAACAATAGCACATGTCACGAAGTAGAATGGAATCATAGCGTTTTGTCTTCAGATCCATTGAGATCTTTAATTAATGACGACCAGGGCTCGTTAAGAGATGTTGCGAAAGCTCCATAATGGAGCATTTGAGAGGTGATTGTTATTAATCATTAGAAATTTTGCATTCTTGACCCGACGAAGATGTACTACGACTGTTTGTGATCTATACTTTAGTAAGGTCATGTCAGTCAGGTTAATGAGAGGTAAAATTGTACTTTCTTTTTAATATATTTTTTTGTTACTTAGCTGTCAGTGTGCTCTATAGTTGTGTGTTCGATTTTCACTTGGGCTTTGTTTATATTTATATCTAGCTTTTTCCTGTATTTTTTGAAATTAAGAATTGTGGGTATAGGCCAGTCGTAGCGCAGGGACGCAAGCTGCGCTACAGGTTGTGGATTTGATTCCCACTCAAGTGAACTAAAAATACATTTGTTTTTAAATCCTAAAAAATAATTTACGTTATTTAGGGAAAATTTGGTATTAAAGCCACTAGTTCAAGTGGGGTATCAGATGAAAGGGCTCCTACTTAGCTTAGCAGCTTGAAATTCATAAAAAGCTCGAGACCTCCAATTTATGTGGGGAACCCTCGGTGGGCGAGCCCGACTCGCACTTGTCCTGCTTTTTTTAAAGCATTTTCATAGTCCTGATCACTGAAAGGACTACTAAATTAACTAATCATGATTAATTTTAACTGTGATTAAATCCACAGCGATCACAATCAAAAATATAAGAGCAGATGTAAGTACGATATTAACATAGCATGAATATACCCGTCATGTGCCGCAGTCGTGAGCCCGGCCGCCATTATTTCATTAGACGAATAATTGATTGTTAACATTTATGTTGTAACTTTAGATTGATAGCTCGTGTTGCGCGTCAAAGTTTGAGAAAGGCTGTCCGGGTAGAGCAAGCAAGTTTGTTGTGTGTGGTTGTAGCCTGTCTCTTGTGTCTTATGTTGCTGTGATTTTTAGCTTTAGCTTCACGCTGTATCCCGCTCACGGCAGGGTAGGTAGAGGGAATACTAAATATTTTGTTTCTTCGAGTGGGCAACGAACACATAACTTGTCGCACTTACTGGCGCCGCCACGATTGGCTTCAAGTTATATTGAATATGTATGAATATTAGATAAGTTTAAAATAATTAACAAAGTAAAATTTAATTCTTAATATGTCACAAATATCAAAAAACACGCTTTTTTACCTAAATCAAGGACAGGAGATCGTCCAATTTGGTTTGCGTGGAAATTAGGATGTAAAATGAAAAATGATATGTTTTCTAGTTACTATAGGAATTTCAAGAAATTCTCTCTTGTGTCTATTCTTCCTAATTCCTTAATCTACTAGTATGCAAGTTATCTATCAGTAATTAAAACATATCAAATATCAACAATAATATATAGATTCGATTCTTAATTACCAATTTAGAATCAACATCTTCTGAAACTTGAAGTCAATACTCCAGCCAATACCACCAATGATAATATTGTTCTATGATCTTTGCCCCAGTTATAAAACCGTGTACACACATGTGGTCCGACAGTTAGGGGGCCATTATAAAGAAGACACACGACGGAGCGGTCTAAAGGAAACGTGCCCCACGGCATCGCGATATCACTTAGGTGTTCACGTATAGAGAAACCTTATGAATAATATAAAAACTACTTTATTTGTAACAAAATAAAGCATATTTTTCAATTTTTCACAGGTTTTTGATCTCTCAAAACTAAAAGTTTATAGCTAGCTCTTATTGTCATCAAGATTTTTTTATATGATAGAATGACCTAAGACAAAAGGTAAAATTACATGGTTCACCGCCAGTTTTAGTTTACTTGGAAGTAACTGGATGTAGTGATAACGTGCTCGTATGTATGGCACGATAAAAATACTTGTTATTTTATAAAATGTAGTTGCGTTATATTATTATTTCTTTATTTTAAAATTTAAATAAAAAAGAAATATTATATGGAATAGGATATGAAACAAGTTGAGTTTCTTATATATTTTTTTTACAGTGAGTGTCAACGCTATCCGCATTCAATTTAGAAAAAAAAATCAAAAGTTTAAATCAATATTTACCTAAAATGGAAATTATATTTCTTAAGATTATGGCAATATTTATAGTGTGCCAATTAATATATTTAATAATTAGTATATTTAAGTATTTTTTTAACATCACCCTGAATCCTGGAGGATTTGCGTGTAGAGTGATTGTACTCACCACCGCACTTTGCCTTGAATGAAAATATTAAATATTTCATTTCTTCCAGTGGGAATCGAACCCACAACCTGTCGCTTTTACAGTCACACGCTTTTGCCCGTACGTTACAACCTAGTCTTATTATCTTTTAATTAAGCAATAATAAAATAAAAAGAATTATTCTCCAATTCAAACAAACAGAGCACCTATTACCAAAGAGGAAACCTCTGATATCGTTAAAATCAATCCAATGAAGATCTCTAATGATAGCCATATTCAATATATCCTTAGAGCAAACGATCGTTACACTATTCTAAATAGACATTAATAGAGGATAGGCTGAAGTTTTCAGATGAAATTAATAAAGTTAGAAAAGGGAACGAGGCCAGTCGCGGCGCAGGGGCACAAACTGTGACTGTAAAAATCGACTGGAAGTGGGTTCGATCTCCACTCGAGGAAATGAAATATTTATTTACATTTACATTTTCTTCGCTCTGGTGTCGCAATGCCTCCAGAACTTGTCGGAAAGTGGGGAACAGAGTGTCTTAACACTGTGTTCCCTGTGCCTACCGTGCGTGCGTGCGGGATACAGCGTGAAGCTGATTTAATTTAATTTCATTTTAGTTATCTTACAAGTGAAGAAAATAGAAAGAGCAAGAGAAAAAAAGAGATTGTAAGTTATTTTTTACAAAGAATATAAAAAAATTATAGCTCCTTCACACCGACACTATATATCAGAGTGACACAATCACTACTACTAAATACCTTTACTTACAATAATTACCTACTAATAAAGCTAAATAGGAAGCATTAAATCAAAAACGGCCAACTATAAAACCAATTATAGTAATAAATAATAATATTAATGCAATGTAAATATGCACGACAAACTTCACTTATATAGATATAGGAAAAGAGTTGTTCTAAATGGCACTGGAAGCCAGGACCTTTATTATATCACGTAGGATAATCTAGTGTCGAGACACTACGTTCTCCACTTTCCGCCTGAATTCGAGACATTTGTATATTAAATAGCGGAACTTAACATCGCAAGCCAGCAAAGCGGTGAAATTCGAATACTTAATGAACTGAATAGCTATGGAGTTACCAAGAATTTTTAATCTCAAGCACGCCACACAAATGAAATGGTATTCCATATAATGATACAGCCGTGTGTGGCCTAAGAATAAGATTTAAACATCTAAATGCTTACGAATTGCCTATTACTGTGCATAAAACAGATTTAATACTTGGCTGTTACTGCTTTACTAGTAAGGTTTGTCTGTTTATGCTAAATAACCATACAAACTTGGCTCTTCGAGCTCATAATATTTGCATGAAGAATTCTTCTTAAGGAAATCGAAATAAAAGATTCGAATTAACTCCCAAGTTTCTTAAGACGAGGCTAAAATAGTCAAGATAGCATCAGGATTTATAGCGCAGTCATATTTTATACATTATAATATTAATATTGCAGACCCGTTATGAACTAGACTCGTGGGTCAATCTAATAAATTGAACAGAATAAGGTTTCAGATCAAAAATATTTCACATTGAACTAGTATAAGGATATCATGGCGTAGTGGGACAGCGTCTGATGGTTTTGACTTCGTTCCACATTCGGGGAAGTGAATTACTTTCCACTTCAATACTTCGGGTAGATATATGAACGAGCTGTTCTACTTCTCTTTATGCGGGAAAAAGCGTGAGAAATAACTAAAATTAGTTTAAAATGTATTAAATATAATAAAATATAATAATTCAAATTAGGTACCACAGATCCTATATAATCCTAAATTAATAAGTAAAAAAAATATTATCATAATATTTATTACTAAATAGTTATCCAAGTATGCTAAGCTGAGCCATCCTCGTCTGCACGCGGCTATTGTTTCAAACTCATGTAAGGAAACCGGTCGAGGAGATAATGGGCCCAAAAAGGCCAGAGCGGTCTCCACGCATGCCTGCCCCGCGGACTTTAGAGAAATTCCCGCCGAAAGTAGTTTATTTTGCGATCTCAAAGAATCCCACTCGACGGCAAAATCTTGCAAAAAATTATAGACGTCCCTCTAATTTACGGTCACGCCGACGGTTTTTGTTGCACCGAGTATTGGAGATTGTTTCGATGAACATATTAGTAGGAAATACTATAGATTTCTTCGTAAGCTATTTATATCGAGTTCATGAATATTTTCTTTAAATTATTAATAATGTATTATAACCTATAAAAGTCTGAAAAATTGTGTTTTGTATACTCATAATAAAATTATAATAAAATCGTAACTGATCGGTGTTTGTACATGGAAAATATATTAGAAAAAATATTATTGGGGATATTTATCAATCTAATAGAACACAAAACAAGGATTTTAAAATTTTTCTCCGGGCGTTTCTTTATGCTAATCTCAGAAACTTGGTTTAACCGATTTGAGCTAGTTTTATTTCATAAGTTTATAGTTATCAAGATAAATTAGTATATAATCATTTATTAACTACCATTTTCACATTTTTATTTAAACTACCTAATTTATTTAAGCCTTTAATTTTAAATGTCAAGTAAAAATCAGTAGCTGGTCAGTAAATAATTACTGTGAACGATTTTAACCAAGCAGATGGCGTCCAGTGGATGTTATAAAGAACTGCCTTGGGTGAAGGATAAAAAGAAATAAACGGTGGTGCCACTACCGACAATCCTCAGGTGAGAATACTAAGGCTTCTTGTTTATGATACTGTTATTGAAAGATATAAATTTAATAATCAATTTTACATTGCAAATGACTTTTTGAAATATTTTATTGTGCCTTTTTTATTGGTGTGTATTGAATACTGGAAGGTATTAATATATAAAATAATATTTATTTCGCTACAGAGTCTGATTGGGACAGATAAAGAAATACTACATAAAAAAAATGGCAACAGTTTAAAATACCATCAACATGGTGACTACTACTACGACTACTACTACTACTAAATTTTATATCGGTATTTTCTACTACAAATTTTTCTTTGTAAAGTCATGATTTCAATTTTATTAAGAAAAATCAAATTCTTGTACAATTTAAATTTAAATATGTTACCCCAAAAATAGACACATAAGAACGTTAATACTAATCCTCCATTTTGTTTCACGGGATAATGCATCCGGTTGGAAGTCTTAGAAATTGCTTAAGCAAAAACTTAAAACTTTAACCGTCGTCTCCACCAAATGTTTCACAGGTTTTTTTAAGTGTAATTAAAAATATATATATAAGTTATTTTTTTCAGATTCACGTTTTATCCCGCATAGCATGCAGAGATATTCTATTTCTAAGACACTCGGCAACGACATTTAACACCGCGTCGTACATTGCCTACCAAAGAAAGGAAATTAAAATAACTTAATTTATCATTACATTATACTGAGTGGGAATCGAACTAACAACTATTACATTTACTGACGGATGCTTCGCACTGGGCTACGATGGTCTCTAAAATGTAAGTAACTTTAGAATTAGTAAAAAGTTCATTTCACTTCTCACGCTCCACGCCAAGTCATCTCAAAATGAATTTGGGGAAGTAAAGGCTATTATCTCTTTCAAACCAAGTCAAACAAACCAAGAACGAATGATTTAGGGTTCCGTATTACCAGTCCTACTAATGAAACGTGAACAAATATTTAAAAACATAAGATACAAGCTTATTTTGCCCTCCTGGCCAAATGGAAGTACCAAAAGTACCCGAAGTAAATCTGATCACAGGTACAGTGGATTAGAATAATATAATTTAATAAGGCCTTCTTCAATAAAATGATTAAATACAATACATTTTTTTTTTCAATTTGAACCAGTAGTTCCTGAAATTAGACCGTTCAACCAAACTCTATTTTTATTTAAATGACAATTTGTATCTTTTAAAGGTGGTTTCAAACAAATCTGAAAATAATTTTTCATTACATAAAAGCTCAAAACTAGCTTCTCAATATAACTTTAAATAAAAACTAGATATGACTGAATAAATGAATAAATCAGCTTCACGCTGTATCCCGCACACAACAGGGTAGGCGGAGGGGACCTAGTGTTAAAACACTCCGTTCCCCACTTTCCGCCAAATTCCAGAAGCATTGCATGTTGAGACACCAGAGCGAAGAAGTGAAAATATATGTAAATATAAATAAATATTTCATTTCTTAGAATGGGGATCGAACCCAAAACCAGTCGATTTTACAGTCACACTTCGTACCCCTGCGCCACGACTGACCTATACTGAAAATAGTATCAAATTTAAAAGTAACCATCGGAACCCCAAACCAGAGATATATAAATATTTTTTGTTTCTTTCACCTACCGGCGTAACAAGGCAGCTCGTCACTCGCAAGTAATATTAGACTGCATTCTCCTTTATTATAAACCCATTTACGACTAATGGATTGACCAACACTGAAATAGAGCTAAGGCTATATTTTAAATGATAGCCGCATGGCGTGAGGACAATTTGGTTAAAAAAAATGACGGAAATGACTTTTATATTGCTTATGGTAACTTAAACTTTTTTTTTTTGAGATATTAAATAAGCTGAAGTGAGTGAAGCTTAACTTCACTTTTTAAAGTTAAAAATTTGTTAAAAAATATTTACAAGATATATAGATAGAGGCCGGTCGTGGCGCAGCGGCACGAGGTGTGACTGCGAAACCGACTGGTTGTGAGTTCGATCCCCACTCGAGGAGTTGAAATATTTACTTAAAATTTATATTTCCATTTCTTCGCTCTGGTGTCGAGGTTAAGCGCGGCGTTGAGTTCTGCCACTCAACACGCAATGCCTCCAGAATCCGGCAGAAAGTGGGGAACGGAGTGTCTTAACACTATGTTCCCTCTGCCTACCCTGCTGTGTGCGGGATACAGCGTGAAGCTATTTTTTTTTTTTTTAATATTTCCTCTCTCATAAATGTAATTCCCCAAAAAAATATCAAAATACTATTCTTTTTTTTCCTATTTTTAATTTTACTATTTCTTTAGGGTTCAAGCTGTATCCCGCACTGATCAGGGCATATATATAAGGAACTTAATATTAAAACACTCCTTTTCCCAAGCACTGCTCAATTTTCGAAACATTGTTTTGTTTTGTAGCCATAACAATAAAATGAAACTAATTCATTCCCCAGATTTGAAATCGAACCCACAACCTCCTCGTTTCTAGTCAGATTTTTCATTTATAATTTTAGTACACATTGAAGCTTACTTAGTAAATTAGGTAACATGTACAAGAGGAGACTATTACAAAACTGTCCTTGCTACATTTCAGGCATTTAGTGTATCGGTTGCGCAAGCGCAGTGCAGACTCCGCACCTTTTCCTTTAGTATGAATATGGTTCGTTTACTTTTGTAAACATGGTACTGTGAAGTTATTCTAATAGTTCCATATGAAAATAAGTATTTAAAAATTATCAAATCAAATATTCTAGATATATTATTTTGCTTCTGTGGTGATAAACTGGAAAAATTATTAATAATAAAAATTACATTACCTAAGATTTAAGTCTGCTATGTTGTTATATATAAAAAAATATAGGTACATTTAGGTAATGTTTTAATTTCAGAGGTTAAGTGGCGGAACTCAACGCCGCGCTTTGCTCAAAATCAGAGCGAAGAAATTAAATATTAAATATTTCATATTCTCGAATAGGAATCGAACCCGTAACCTACCGCATATACAGTCACAAACTATTTAAAACAAATTTTAAGTAAACATAACATAACCAACGGCATCTTACACCATAGTAAAAAAAAACCATAGTCACACATCCTTTTATTAAAAAACAAATAAGACTATAACATAAGATTTATTGTATAAAATAGAATACAAGGTTACTATTATGTACCTTTATAAAGGTCTTTTTAAAACTCAAGCTATCATTTGAATACAAATGCTTAACCAACTTGGATTTCTAATCCCTTCTTGACACAAATTTGGTGAAATGGATTTAAAACGAACAATGTGTTGACGACACTGTTGTATAGTTTAGAAGTCTCCGACTATAAGCAAAATGGTTGTGAATTCGATCTTCATTTTGGGGAACTAATAAGTGTTATTGTATTTGTTTGTCTTTATAATTATTCTTGTTTAATCGATTCTTATTGAACGCGCCGTAATATAAAGAGATCTACGTGAACACAAATATGTATGAATATAGCTTTCAATTTATATTATGAATGTGATTGCTGCTGATCTGCGGTGTTAAGTCCCGCCACTTAACACGCAATGCCTCACGAATCAACGTAAAGTAATCTCTTAATGGGAACGGAGAGTCCTAACAGAACCTAATAAAAACTAGGTTCCAAGGTTCTTCTTACCTATACTACTATGTAAAAGCGTGAAGCAAAACACGACAAATAAAAATATACATATCTTTAATCAAATTTAATGTAATGCCTATAATCTATAGATACTCATGTAATATGAGAGAAGTAATATATAAACTTTGAGCAACAGCACAATGGTGCAACCTGTATCATAAAGTTAAAAGTATTAGAGATAGCTTTAACTAACCCTTTGTTTAGGTGAGCCTTTAATAATAGATAAAATAGCGAGATTTTAAAGATAATATCATTAAAAAAATCTTTGCATGTCTGTTTAAAATAATTCTTTCCTGATATAAGTACGGGATACCGCGTGAAGCTAAAAAAAGAAAAAGAATCACAGTTACCAGTTCAATACGCAATCCAAGAAATATAGGAAAAAATCTCGAAGATGGTTAGACAGTGCTAAGTAAGGAGCTGCGAATTTTTTAACAAATATATATTATCTTGATGGAATATATACAAAATTAGCAAGACTCAAACCTCTTGACCACCATACAAGAGGTCTAGCCATTTAAGCTCAAAATTATTAACCACATGCACTGCCTAAGATATAAAAGTAATGATTAAAAAGTTCTATCAATAAACATTAATAATATATATTAATTACATCAATATACAAAACTTATAAATAGATAAGCCAATAACGTTACTCAATCGGGGCCAATCATCACCATTATCTAAAATTTAACTGATACCATCTCTAAGTTTCTAAAAATTAATAAACAAAAATGTAATTGGCGCCTGCGCCTGCGCATGACATCAGTGTCGACCGCCCACTTCCATTACGGCTGGAGGTAGACACTGTTATCATATCTTCATCTTTCTTATCATTTCATCTCTGACAGATCCTAGCTTTATAGTTTATCTTTGAGGCTTTTCAATGAAATGTTGTTTAAGATTTTATATATTTTAGAAGCTTTTTGAATACTGTCTGTATGTCTTAAATAGATATTTACAAGGAATACGATTGGATGGATAATAAAATTTTATTACTAGTTGCCTCAGTCTGTCTTAAGATTAAGGTCGTTTTCAAAATTTGCGATAGTCTTGACATTTAAATATTTATAATATTGAGCTTGTATGTTTTGTTACTTAAAATATTTTTGTTACTTAAAATATTTGTTATTTTCCCAAATAAAAAAAATTTGAAGCAAAAAAGTGTTATGTGTATTATGATATAATTACCTTATTTTTTTTTACTTAACTGTGAACATTTCACAATTGAATCCACACTAAGCCCAATACTATTTAAATCCATCGTAATTTGACAGGGCACGTAACTAGGTTCCCCTCGTTATCAGATGGACCTTTAAGGGCGAGAACTTTAATGAGCGTCGCGAATGATGGAAACAAAGACGTCCATATATGTTCATGGCCTCTACTACTTGCTACTATTCACTTAATATATGTAAATTTATATAGATAAACATTTTTTCCCCTTTTTTATTTTACTTAAAAGCGCAGTAGAAATTAAAATATTTTAAATAATTATAAAAGCCGTAATGGCGTAACTGCGCAGCAACTGACAGTAAATAACGTAGGATTGATTCTCACACGGCGAGATGAAATATTTTTTCTGATTATTGCAAAACAGGGATCCTAGCGTGTTGAGTGGAAGTCAACATCACGTTTTGGCTTATGATCAGAGCGAGAAAATGATAACAATTCATTCATGCGAGAAGGAATCGAACCCAAAGCTATCGCGTTTATAATCAGACTCGACATTTTTTCAAAATAAAAAAAATACAGTACAAAAACACGAAAAATACGAAAAATGTCAATGTAACAAAGAGTAGGGGACCAATATAACAGATACAGTTCGGGCCGTAATAGTCGACATATATGGCGTCACCGCGGTAGCGGAGTGTGAACTACTTACCACCGAGCTCCTATATGTAAATTATATTAACGTTAACCATCTTTTATATGATTCACGGTGAAAGTTAGTGAATAAGAATTTTTGGATTTTATGTTTACTTTGAAAAAGGTTACATTAGAGATTTTTGATTTTTGGAACCAAATATTTAAAGATAAGTTGAAAAAATTGGCAGCGATAATAGAACATGTTTAAAAAAAAACGAATATTGAATTCAGATTTCTTCACTTTAACATCAATTAAACCCTAACTGACGTCTCAGAGCAGCCACCACATTTTTAATTTTTCTTTTATATTAAATATATATAAAAGCTCTTTACAATAATAATTTCTTCGATAAAGATATATGTCTTAAAGGGGCATGAGCCAATCAAACATAAATATATATTTTAATAACGATAAAATAATAAAAATTGAGACCAACCGTGACGCAAAGACACAAAGTGTGACTGTAAAACCGTCTGGTTGTGGGTTCGATCCACTCGAGGAGTGGATCGAACCCACGACTAAATATTTCATATATTTACTTAACTTTATATTTCTATTTCTTCGCTCTGATGTGGAGGCAAAGCCACTCAATACGCAATGCCTCCAGAATTTATCAGAAAGTGGGGAACGGAGTGTCTTTACACAAGGTTCCCTCTGCCTACTTTGCTGTGTGCGGGATACAGTGCGAAGCTGATTATTAAAATAAAATATCTATTTATAAAACATACAGATTCACCCAATTTAACTAGCACCGAATGCTAAAACCATACACAATTTCTATTTCTATATAACTTTCACAATTGCCTGGACCAAGTATTGCATCATTAGTTGCATTGTATCCATTACGGAAGGGCGGACCAATCTATTTCTATTAAATGTATAGAAAATGTGTCTTTTTTTGCACCGAAATTAAACCCCTCTTGATGTAATTTTGTGCATCTGTCACAGATAATTTTAGATTTTGATCGATATTTTTGTTGATTTTAAATCGAGTTTAGAAATAATGTTTGTGTAGAAGTGTGCTTTTGGACAGAATATTATGTGTCCTGTACATAACTGGGTAGGCAGAGGGAACCTGAG
This sequence comes from Heliconius erato x Heliconius himera, assembly GCA_013421005.1. Taxonomy (NCBI): domain Eukaryota; kingdom Metazoa; phylum Arthropoda; class Insecta; order Lepidoptera; family Nymphalidae; genus Heliconius; species Heliconius erato x Heliconius himera. Next base: position 120,914 of record JAATLQ010035540.1, read on the forward strand.
AACATAGTCTTAAGGCACCCCGTTCCTATTAAGACATGAGGAAGGATTTTTTTTCATTTCCTTTTTTGAATTATTAAATATTTTGAATCGAACCCACAACCTGCCGCGTTTACAGTCGCACGTTTACGCCCGAGTACCACGACTGACCTCGACAACAATTTAAATAACTAAAATGTCCATCAAAATATATCTATCTAGACAATGTTTAACAATTCGAAGACCTATTAAAGAATAATCGAAATTTCGATCGCAAAAAGCGATTCACATTCTATCATGACAAAATTATTATTAGCCAACACAGTATAATTGATAGGGGACAAAAACAGTCGCCCCTTCGATTCCCGAAAGTCCACGAGGTCAATTAATGTGATGCTCATTTTTAATGCATTTGATACTACGCATAAGTGATGGATCAAAGGTCGTTGTTTATTTGTTGTAGCGTCTCGATTAATGAAATGGGTTCGGTTCCCACTCTCGTAAGACAAAACATGGTATTGACTACCGCAATTAATACTAATATTGTAAATTTAAAGAGTTTGCTTGATTGAATGCCCTAACCTCAGGAACTAATGGCTATATTGTATCACTTTACTAATTCTATGTAACACACACACTTTTTTATTCAAAGTTTTTAGTTATTTCCATTTGGCCATACAAAGCCGCAGGTAGAAACTAGTCTTACTATAATTTTTGATTTAATTTAACTATATAAATATAAGGACTCACTTGCAAAAATATTCTCCGCGCAGTGTAGACAGACACGTCCCGCCATTTTTGCACGGCGACGGCGAACATGACACGAAACCTGAAACGAAAGAAACAATTAACATTCTTGTTGGTTTTACTTTTAATATGAACTTAATATGGTTAATAATACATGCTTTTATATTTTGTAAATATAGGTGTAAGTAAAAATAATTGAAAAAAGATTAAATATTATTATATATTCTTATTATTTATATTTGTATGTGAAAAATATGTGAGACAATTAAGGAATTTTAAAGTATTATTTTACACTAAGGCTTAGTGGTCAGAGTGCTTTAACGGTATCTAGGATGTGCGGTTTGAGACACGCCATGCTCAGATTGTATGCGTTTTCAAAAAGTAGAAACTATCGAAAACATGTTTTTCTTATGTACTATGTTAAACTAAAATTATTATGCCTTTCAATATTCGAATGAAAATAAATAAATATGTATATCTATAAGTAGAAAAAATTGTAAAATAAATAAAAGGCGATTACAAATCTCAAACCACAGTAATAGTTATAATAAATATAATATTTTAAAGCCATGTTCCCAAAAAAAAACACGAAAAACATCGCTAAAACCGATACTAGAATCAAAATATTGATGTCAATAAACCTTTTCTTTAGATTTGTGAAATTTCCCACGCACGCGTTCGGAACTGACAGGTTTGTATAACGATAAGATTCGGACAGTGTTCGTAACGGTTCCTCGATGCTTTCAAATTTTTCCGCTAAATAATATTTGTATATCAGCTTCACGCTGTATCCCGCTCACAGCACGGCAGGCTGAAGGAACCTAGTGTTAAGACACTCCGTTTCCCAGTTTCCGCCGAGTTCTGGAGGCATTGCGTGTTGAGTGGCGAAACTAAACGCAGCGCTTTGCCTCGACACCAGAGCGAAGAAATAAAAATATAAATGTAAATAAATATTTGATGTCCACAAATGGGGATCGAACCCACAACCAGTCGATTTTACAGTCACACTTTGTGCCCCTGCGCCACGACTGGTCTCTTGATTGATTTATTTTTATTTATTTAATATTTGTATAGGAAAAAAATCTAAGCATTTATATAGGAAAATAATCAACATGGCATATTTTGTTGTAATTACAACTAATATGTTAATTGAGTTACTTTCGTCACTTAGAAAGATATATGGAAGGTTATGTATGAAGAATCAAGTGTCAAGACACTCGCTTTTAGTCAAAATTTAAGACAGCGAGTTGAATAAAATTAAAATATATGGTTTCCCCTATTAATTGAACTCATAACCATTGTGTTTACATTCAGACTTGGACTTGGACCGTCTCCGTTTTGTTCGCTTTTACTACTCTACCACGAGGGCCTCATATGTAATAAATTTATTATATAATTTTTCTCCATTCTTATCAAATTTTATGTTTAAATGTTTGTCCAGTCTGATTAGAAGAAAATAAATATTACCAAAAAACTGCAAAGCAAACAAATTCGTATACGCTAGTACATTTTGCTTTAATTGATAAGAAATTTTGATAACACACGATTTAGAAATGATCAAAAATTGACACTATGTAAATATGTTTATTTATTATTAATTTCGAGTTTTTGGCAAATAAAGTTGTAGAATCGAATAAGTTCTTATATTTATTGGTTTTTCTCACGAACTTTGAATATTTTTATTTCGTTTTTAAATCTCTTCGAAACGGCCATCCACTTTGGTGGTCCCGAATCGGAATACATGACAATACATCTCGATATATAGCGTTGATTACACTGCAATCGAATAATTTACATCGAGAACTTTATAACGGTGTTACTATAGGTATTACACTTTTTTATTAATTGTCTTTATTTTATAAAAAAATTGAAATATCATCACAACACAATTTATTTTGAATATGTTGTGTTCTCTATTTTTACCAGCAAAACAATGTAAAACAAAATAAATAAAAATTTAATCAAATCTACTTCATACTGTATCCCGCATACAGCAGGGTAGGCAGAGGGAACCTATTGTCAAGACACTCCGTTCCCCACTTTCTGACAAGTTCTGGAGGCATTGCGTGTCAAGTGGCGGAACTCAACGCCGCGCTTGGCCTCGACACCCGAGCGAAGAAATGAAAATATACATGTAAATAAATATTTCATTTCCTCGAGTGGGGATCGAACCCACAACCGGTCGATTTTACAGTCACACTTTGTGCCTCTGCGCCACGAATCGCCTCACGACTGGTAAAACAAAATATATTTGATAAGAAAAACGCACACACCACAGATACTACCACGCATCCATTAATTCGTCAAGTTGGCCACGATCCAACTAAATAATCGATTCGATGTCATTAAACAGTTTCAATCGCTGGCATATCGAATCGAATCGAATCGAACAAAAAACTCGATTTATCGAGCCCAAGTACACATTCTTAAGGAAAGCAAATGACTTTCGCGAGTACCTTGCAATTTTTTTTCGTTAGTACCAACCGTTGCCCATACAGGAGGTGAGTAAAAAGCGGACGGACAGCTCTACACCCATATAAGGGCACCTATTGTTTTTTCTCTCCTGTCACCGACCTAAGAGAAAAGGACTGATGTTCGATCATGTTTACCGGTTTCTTTAAATTGCGGACATGCTCGTTCGTGTTTTCTTTTCATGTTTAATTTAATAAAA
>JAATLQ010035540.1:124407-155795 GCA_013421005.1 Heliconius erato x Heliconius himera
TTTGGTTGACGTTTCTTGTTGCTATTTCTAATTTATTGAGCTAATCGTCTTGGTCTTGGTCGTAGATTCAATTTCCGTGTTAAGTTTATATTCATTTTTGTTTCACTAGTGTCAAAAACATAATAACAAATTCAGTCCATAAACACTATATTAATAATAATCAACTTCACGCTGTATCCCGCACACTGCAAGGTAGGCAGAGGGAACCTAGTGTTAAGACACTCCGTTCCCCACTTTCTGCCAGATTCTGGAGGCATTGCGTGTTGAGGGGCAGAACTCAACGCCGCGCTTTGCCTCGACACCAGAGCGAAGAAATGGAAATATAAATTTAAGTAAATATTTCATCTGTGGAGAGTAAATATTTCAGTGGGGATCGAACCCACAACCAGTTGGTTTTACAGTCACACTTTGTGCTCCTGCACAACGACTGGCCATTATATTTTTGTATTTTTTTAAAAACAAAAATACTAGAAAAATATTCTGATTGACTATAATTACACAAAATTTGAAACAAACAGCGTATCTTTACTACGATTCAACAACATATCATATTCAAATGAACGTAAAAAGCTAAATAAGTCACCCGATAGTCGCGAGCATGCTGACCCACAAAACTCACAAACAAACAGATAGCTGAGCGTGAGAACGTATTATGATAACAGTTAAAAATATATATATAAAAAAATCGCCTACAAAAATATAATACTTCCGCGAAATATTCGTGAGAAGTCCACACATCCGGTCGATTAATTTTGATAAGAGTAAATCAAACTACTTTTAAATGTATTGCATAATGTTTATTGCAAAATAACTAGTTTTAGCTACTACCTAGTCCCGTGTTTAGATACTTCGTTCTCCACTTTTACTTAATTTCTAGACATTGATTGATTGGCTTGCGGAATCCAACGCCGCGTTTCGTCTAATTTGACGCTTAACATGTCAGATTTTTTTAATAGGTTCTAGGTTCAAATATCGTAGGACTGAGCTTACATATAATGTAAACAAAAACTTGTATATTGTACTATAATTTAATCAGCTACCTTGTGATAACTTATTTAGAGAATAAATTTGAACCTGTACTGTTCATACACGCATACAAACAAAGGGGCTAGTATGAGCGTTATAAGATTTTTTTATAAAAATGACGAGAAATGAAAAGAAACTCCTTAGCAATCCATCGATTCATCATAAAAAAAACATGCACAAATTATAAAGGTATCGGGCCATCATCATTACAGAGAAGGAAGCTTTGCAACTCAACTGCTTAATGGGTGAGTGTGGTAAGTATGGCAAAAGGAGACCTCGGATGACCTTCGAGAACACAATATTGATGATAGTGGAGGAAAAGCATGAGGACCCCCTCGCAGGTCATGTATGAAGAGGCTGATGATAGCCTACGAGGCGAAAGAGATATGTACCGTAGTGTCGCTCCGGTCCGCTCCGGCTCCGGGATAACGTGCAACACTAAAAACAAACACTTTAGTCTCCGTTTTTAGATAAAAAGTAAAAGTAATTAAACAATAAGTGATTATTGTATTATGCAGTGTTTTATGAATGGTAAATTGTTCACGTAAACGTTTAAATAGCCACTGTAGTGTATAATGTATAGAAGCTATAAGAAATCGCGTGAGTGATCAAGGCTACGGATTATAGAGACATACTAGTTTAATTCGTGGTTTTGTTTGTTTGATATTTAGTAAATACATTTTTTTACTTATTTTTTTTTATTCCTGAAGCAACTATCAATTTTGATAACTCAAATGATACTAACTTTAAAACGTAATACGGAAAGTCTTATTTTTCCTTTCCATTTCGGGATATATATATTTAGTGCTCTCCTACACACTATGACCTATCCGCAATATAGTAACTCTTCTTACTTTATACATCGCCATTGATTGATATATTAAAAAAAAAAATTTAAAAATTTATTTACTAAACTTTCAAATATTTATTTACAAAACCTATACAGTCTTGGAAACCGTCCAAAGGAGAACCGTCCAGAGGCGCAGGTTCAAATAACACTACGTTCAGCACTTTTATACTTTGCCTAAATAAATATTTTCCTTTTCCAAATTTGAAACAACATTTAAAAAAATGTTTAAATCTTTCAAACACCTTATACGTATAACATACACAAGTATCATATAAAACAATATGGCAGCTAGTATTAACAATTTCACGGTAAAAACTCATTTGACAGACGACTAACAATTTGCAAAGAATTTTAATTGCATATCGGTGCCTTGTAAAATCGAAAACCTTATAAATATTTAGATGTAATTTGAAATGGTGGTCGTCAGTCTGTGAAACAAAAAGTGGTTGAGCTATATTTCTATAAGAAATTATGTTAGAAATATATTAGAAATTATATTTTCATATAATTTTTAGCTTTAATGTATTGCGCATATAGCAAGTTAGGCAGAGAGAACCTGGAAACCTAGTGTTTAGACACTCCTAAACCTAGTGTTTTGGCTTGGTGCCAGAGCGAAGAAATATAAATGTTAATTAATAATAATTCATTTCTTCAAGTGGGGATCGAACCCATAACCGTCGCGTTACAGTCACACCCTTCTAACCCAGCGTTACAACGGCCTCTTTATTTATGTTAAAAATTATTATAATTTTGCCTTTTATATAACAATAACTTTATCCGGACGAAGCTGCGTTTGGCTTTCTTCTATTATTCTAAACTAACGATTCTATTTTTAGATTTTTCTTTAACTTGAATATTAAAAGATCCAATATATTAAGATATAGATAGATAGAGACATCATTAAACGAAAGTACCGTTCGCGTTTAATTTATGATAATTTAAGCTACTGGTAAAGCCATATGGACGCTGGCGCTGGTGTGGGCGTTTTAATGACAGATATTTAAATCTGTGTGCATATACATACATGCATACATACATATATTTCTATGTATATTCCTAATTATCTAATTCGAGATGATGACTGTGGATTCAAATTTTACTTGGGGAAACCCACAGTTGAAACATATAAAACTCAATTCGACCAAACTGATGGTTTGACTCTCTCTCTCTCGTTTGACAACTAATGCGATATATATAATACTTTAATATAATATCATATTTTATGGAAGAAAATAATTTTAGCCAGAAACTAACTCACGTATAAATTATTCGTAGATACAGAATGAAGTGAAGTAGAGTAAGAAGAGTTGCTACTCTATGTTCATTTGTAAAAGTTAATACCTTTCTATAAAGGTAAATTTATACTTATTAATAAAATTTTATGCGGTACTGGCTTCAGGTACTGGTGGTGTTAAGGAGAAGACTCCGTTCCCCACTTTCTGCTGAATTCCCCACGCATCGAGTGATAAGTGGTGGAACTTAACGCCAGGATATGAAAATACTAAATACTTCATTCGCCCGAGAGGAAACTGAACACAGCCGACTCGTTTACTGTCGCACGCTTGTGCCCCTGCGCCACGACAGACTTTCCAAAAAAATCAATTAATATTTATGGTTTATCAATTATTATGATATAATATCAATTTCCATTTTTAAGTACATTAAAACAAAAATAATATTCAAAAAAATAAAAGCTATCTATATCTCTACATTATACATAATTTGTGCGTACATCTGTCTATAATTTGTATAACAAATATGCAAGGGTGTTCAACCCCTGTTGACTGTGAGGACGTGACCATAACGTATAAACGGATACTTCTAGAATAATACCACTTTTAAAGCAATTTGTAGTTATAAAGTTTTGCTAATGCATTATAATATAGTTAATTATACAACTAAAAACGAATTAACATTTGAAACATGGTGATCTTGATGTATAAAATATGTCCTAAAAAATCATTGATATAACGTTAAATATAATTTTAAGTAATATAACAGTCCAGTAATATTAGTATTGCCAAAAGAAATTATTAATCTTTGTCATCTCCATTTTCTATTATAAAAAATACATTAAAGAAGAAGAAATTAATATTATATATAATACCTATTAATTTCTTTTTTAATTCTCCTATTCACTATATTATAGCATTGCGAAAGTTCCACGCCAAATTTCCTTTTACAAATAAGAAGAGAAATTTTTACATTTATTGCAATTCGTTTACCAAGGACGGATAACAGAGTGTCTTAACACTAGATTCACTCTGCTTACGCTACTGCCCAAAAAGAAGTTCAAAGCAGTATTTTAACTGGTTCTCTTTTTATTATACATGTATATTATCTTGTAAACTAATCTCTTTTTTACAGTACAACCTCTTTCGTGTGTTATTCATACATCGTGATAATGACGAAGTGATTAGAGCTGAACTGGCACGTTCGGAACACCTTTATCAAAGAACAGAATAGAGACCAATCATGGCGTAGGGTGCAGGGAGAGGTTGTGGGTTCGATCCCACTCGACGAAAAAATTAAATGTTTAATATATTCCTTTCTTCACTCTGGTGTAGAGGCAAATCGCGGGGATGAATTCCGTCACTCAACATGCTATGTTTCAGAACGCGGAAGACGGGGAGTTGTTTACTGCTGTTTACTGCTGTTCTACTCCATGCGGATACAAACTGAAGCGGAGAACAGGAAAAGTTAAAAAAGGTATGCTACTAAATATAACATGTGGCGTTGAGTTCTGCCACTCAACACGCAATGCCTCCTGAATTCGGCAGAAAGTGGGGAACGGAGTGTCCTAACACTGGGTTCCCTCTGCCTGCAAATATAGCATTGATTTAACTCCAAACATTAAAAATGTCGATCCCATATCTAAATACCTGTATCAGAATCAACGTACTCTTTTGTATGAACGTACAAGGTGACATTATCTCGCTCGAACCCACTACACGCGAGCATAATAGGGGCCTCAAATCATAGCGTAATTGCGGATGCCCTCTCTATTGCCGCATCCGCCTGACACGCCTTTGATCCGATACGATACTTCGATTGACTAGAATTGTGTTATTTTTTTAGCTTCACGCTGTATCCCGCACGTAGCAAGACAGGGAGTTTAGTGTTAAGACACTCCGCTTCCCCACTTTATGCCGAATTCTGAAAGCAATTCGGGTTGAGTCCCGAAGCTCAACGCCACGTTTTGCCTCAACACCAGGACGAAGAAATGAGAATATTAAATATTTTATTTTTTTGAAAGTGAATCGAACTACCTGTCGCGTTTACATTCGTTAGAATAGGTTAGCCGAACAATAGGTGATACTGTACTGGAGTGTATCAATTTGGAATTAAATGTAATTAAGTCATTACAATACATTTTTTTAATGTATTCCGCATATAATAGCAGAGAGAAATATAATAGTAGAGACATTGCGTGTCCTAACACGCAATCCTTTTGCCTACTTTGCTTTGTGGGAAAAGCGTGAAGGTGCTTTTTTTTGTTTATTATGTACTGTTTTAGAATAGAGAAAAGTGTATGATAAATCATAAGCTTTTATTATAAATCTAAAATTAGAAGCAACGAAATAATATGTAAGTAAACAACGTCTTAATTTAACTTCTCAATGTCTTGTCACTTAATGTCTCAATAACATATAAAAATTAATATGTTTTTACATTGTTACACATATAATTAGATAGTCAAAACATATTTTTATTAAAACCCGCAACCAAAATCGAATAAACCTTAATAATCTAACCTAACTCACTAAATCAATGTGAAAATTAAGACAAAAAGTCAATTTAAAACCTCGTTATTTAGGATGCCAACAGGCAAAAAGAATTAAAAATCAAAAACAATACATTAGGAGCATCACATGCAATTTAAAAACTAACTGAAACATCATAAAAAATGTATAGTAAATTGAGACCGTCGTAGCGCAGACGCACAAGGGTGTGACTGTAACGCCACGGTTGTCGGTTCGATCCCTATTTCAAGAGAATGATAATTAAAGATTTTCATTTCTTCACTCGGACACAAAGGCACAAGCCCGGCGTTAAGTTCCGCCGCTCAACTCGAAAAATTCAGCGGAAAGTGGGGAACGGACTGTCTCAACGTTAGATTCCCTCTGCCTACCCTGCTGTTTGCGGGATACAGCGTGAAGCTGATTCATAATCAATCTACAATAAATTATCTTTCATGCAACCGAGGAACAGCTACGAGGTGAGATTCTCGAAGGTATGAAAAAGATACTTAACGACGTCTCGACCCAAACAGTTATATGATTAATGTTAGAATCCAACCATTATTTCATTGGTAAGGGAACAAAGATCGAAATGAGTTTGCGGTTTACAAAACTCTAATTATAGAAGATACTGTAGTTGTAGTTGAATGTACGTACGTATATATATGAAATCTTTTGTAATTGTAACGAGAAAATTGTTTTTTTTTTAATTCTGTATCTGTCATCATGGCGCAGTGTTGAGTTCCTACTGAATAATGCTTAGGAAAGAAAAATACTTATTTAGAAAACGTATAAAAATTAGAACGTAGCGGGATTCGAACCCGCGCCTCCTGGAAACCGACCACTAAGCCATACGTTGAGAATGTATGGCTTAGGGGTCAAAGCGCCATTCAAATTTTTATACGTTTTCTAAATAAGTATTCTTCTTTCCTAAATGTGGTTAACACTTTAAAAATGTTAAAAATGAACAATGCTTTACACGTGCCCCAAGTTGTGAAGTAAGAATAGAGAGCCTATATCTATAATAAAATTGTAATGGCATGGTGTCAGTACATGGAATATATATAAGAAATAATATTATTGATATTTAATGATGTAATAATAATAATGAAGTAGAAACAAAAATAATTATTCTATAAAGTTTTTGTATGATAATCTGTGCGTTTGTGCTCTGTAATCAGTGAATCGGCTGTTAGTAAGTTAGGAGATAAGTCAATTAAAAATTATTAAGTACAAGCGGGCAAAGCCGCGAGTGGATCGTTAGTCTAGAATATATGTAAAAAAATTTCAACCACAATTATAAAATATTGGTAGCTACAGAACTACAGAACAAGTTGAATGATAATTCATTATATTTAATGTAATTAACAAAATTAAAAAATACTTATTCCGGAGTCACTCGAGAAGTTGCGAGACGACTTTTGTCAACTTAAAATTTGGGAGTAAAATGTTATGGGCGTATTAAAGTCTAAACAGGTTCACTTGACCCTGTAATACTGGTTGGCGTCAAAATTTAAACTTTAAAGCTTATATGTAGTGCAATTTATACTATCATCGTTAGAATAAATTATATCAAATGTGTATGTGAAATAGTTACTGTAAATTATAGCTTTTTAATCCTTCTTTAATAATTATTAAAGATTTTAATTGTAAATTTAATATGTAATGATAATGGATCCTTCTTTTCCTCTTAAATATACACTAAAAAAATCACAACGTTAATAACACGATACAACGTGAAACATATCTAAAATGTACCTCAAATGAAAGACAAAGTGAATAAACACTCTTCACTTCAACTATACCGTTACAAAACACGACAAAAAAAAACAGAAACAACAACATCAAAAATGCTAAGCATCTTGGCCCAAACTATGTATCTAAAAAGCATTCACGGTTCAATCAACCCAGTACCAGTACCAGCCACATTTGTCGTCTATACCATCAATCTTTCCACAGTAGGTACTCTGTTAACTTAATTACAGTGCGGTTCACGTGTGACAAAAGTATCTCGCACGGCATTGTTGTTTGATGAATCGACGAACAATTCATTAATACAGACTACAGACAGACTTACAACTCGAGCTGAGTACAATGGATGTCGAAATATTAAAAGTGTGGACTATGTTTTGCTTTCTTCTTTAATTGCTTGATTGGATTTGGTTTTGGTGTTGGTAATATTGAAGGTTATAGTGAAGATTTTGGAAGTATTTATTGTTGCAGGTTCGATTTAGTTGACGCAATTGTTGAAATGTTATCGATTTCTTATTTTAATCTAAATAAAATAGGAAGAACAGCGTTTGTGTCGTTATCAAAGAACAAAATGTCTAATTATACTACAGAATGAAGTGATTTATCATTTCGATTTTTAAGATCTTTAAGATAAATGAAATATTAATATTAATAGATCTCCAAACCGGTTGGTTTCATTTAAATTATCACTCAGCCAGTATCACTGGCATCGACGATATGATGATTTTATTACTTCATGAAGCTTGAAAATCTGATAAATCTCTGTATCTCAATTAGCAAGTCAAATGAGGAATTTAAATTAGAAAAACATATCTAATAAATACTTCAATAGTTTTAAAATAATAACGAAGAAATTAAGTAATCTCTAACAAAATCTAGAATCCATAAAAACATATAATATCCAATTGTGCAGAAAGGTGCACTCAATATAAATAAAATTATGGCACGGTGAAAACGCAAGTCTGGTCTTATATTACACGACCTTAAAAGGCATGCCTGGATCTATACTTAATACAAAGAAAGTCGATATGGCATGCTATAAATTTATGATCGCAGAAAAAAAAACTTTACGTGAATTGAATGTTACGTTCACAGATTTAAAAAAAATGTTGCCGCTTCAAGATTACTTGATAAATTTATTTATTGCCAGTAGCTTTTTCCTTTTATATTGACATTAAAAAAGTGCACGTTATAATTATGTGAAACTGATTTTAAGAGGCCATTTAGTGCAGTGGTACGGCAAATATCTAAACGCGATGGTTATGTGGTCCTATTTAAGATATTTTTTTATTTCCTAGCTCTAACATAAAACGCGGCGTTGAATTCCACCCTTCAATACGCATCTAATCTAGTTATCAAGACACTCCTCCTGAATAATTTCATTTTGGCTAAACTGATTAGCGCGGAATAAAGCGTGAGGCAGTTTTGAAAACTAATAAAAAGGTATTTTATAGAGCACATGCTGTATTTATCTCATTTAGATGTTTTATCACGTACTAACTGACGATGCTTCTATTAGATTAAGAAATAATTAACTTGATTAACAAGTAATAAAATAAACTTAAATGAAACGCTAACGAGGTACAAAATATTTTATAATGAAAATAAATATTGAATAGCAAAGAAAAATGGTCCTTCGAGCCAGAGCACCATATCGGCCGTGTTCTTATTAGCATATGGTAATAGTAATACTAAAGCAAAACATGTGAAGCGACAGGGCTATAAAATATTTAACGGAAATTTCAAATGAAACATTTTATGAAGATTTAGTATTTTATGTTAATTATAAATAAAATATAGATTATATTAAATTTCTTACAAAATTGTCAAATATTTATTGAATTACATACAGTCGTTAAGAAAGTGAATATCTACCTATAAAAAATAAAAAATCTTAGACGTCTCCCGGTATATTTTCTTATATAAATTGCTTAGACGACTATCACACATATACTATTTAAATATCATCTAAGCAATTCTCTGTTTCTGATAATTTATTGAGATCAGACTTATCAACGAAGACTGATGTTAAGAATTCTACCAAAATAATAACAAAAATACCTCACACTAAAGATTTTTATGAGTAAAAGATGCAAGCACGTGTTAACTTACAATATAGTGCCGCCGTTACACTATACTGTTCCATTTTGTAAGACTTTTAATATCTTATTTATATTATTATATTTTTGCAATATAGTTTTTTAAATTGATTTATTGATTGATGTATTATATAATAAAAATATACGCTTACACATAGACAAACATGTAGAAAAGGAAGAAACAACAACCAATGGCGCCACACTCGGCAATCAATAGACATTTCATTCTTTTTTTTTCATGTAGATGGCCATCTTGGTACCACCCAAAAAATATATTAAATACACTCAACAAAAGCTAATAAAACTAATTTAAAAAAATACGCTGCTGACACCGACTCCAAAATTAAGGGATTTTATTTATAATTTTTTATTTTTTTAATACAGATAACAAAAAATACATAGATAACATAAAATTTACACCACAATATAATTCATAGCAGCTAGAATAAGCCCAGCACTATCATGATGGAGTGTGGCAACGGTAACTCCAGAGCGTAGGATTGATAAATTGGACCAACAATTTACACCCCTAGCCCTGACTAATGCTGGTCTAATGAAGCGACGACGTTGAGCATAATCTTAGTATCGCTAGAAGTTATGGTTTAGTAATAAATTATATGTTTATATTATTGCTGATACTTTGAAAATGTTGTATTTTAAGTTAAGAAATATGTATTTTTTTTAAATATATAAATAAATAACTGTAATTGAACGAATTAGGATCAAAATAATGTTTCTATGTCCACAGAGTAGAAACAGATCACTAGAGTTAAAAAAAAGTAATTATAAAAAGTTATGGATTATATTATAAAATTATACTATAAATAAATATATTGTATAAAAAGTGAGTAGTCGTACTGGAATTACTTTTTTAGCTGTTTTTCGCCCGATTTCACGACACTATGTGTTGAGTGGCGTGAGTCCTATCATAGCAGAGAGAGGATAATGATATTAAGAAAAAGAAGAACCCAGGTAACACAACATATAACTAGCCTGCTAAAAAAACACAAAAAAAAATCGATACATAGATAATCTACGTACAATACAGCCAAAATACAATATTATAAAACTGTAAAATCGTCTGATTGTGGGTTCGATCCCCACTCGAGGAAATGAAATATTTATTTACATTTATATTTTCATTTCTTCGCTCTGTTGTCGAGGCAAAGTGGGGAACGGAGTGTCTTAACACTAGGTTCCGTCTGCCTACCCTGCTGTGTGCAGCGTGAAGCTGATTTGACTTAATTTTTTATTTTTTATACCAATAATTTTGCACCACTAAAACAGAAGAAATCTACGTAATTAAATAATGAAATATAACCTGGCGACTTAACGCTATGCAACGGGGGCATTTCGTAAATCTGTGCCACGCTGACGTTTATCTCGGTGTATAATTTTAATATAATATTGGTCATTCGAATTAATATACCATACCGCCATACTTAATAAGTACCATACTAGTACAGAATAAATCTCTTTTAACCGTGTGTGAGAATGATATGGTGAAAATGATAATAATAATATGAATAATTTGAGGCCATTCGTGGCGCAATGGCACAAAGCGTGACTGTAAAACCGACTGGTTTTGGGTTCGATCCACACTCGAGGAGATAAAATATTTACTTAAATTTATATTTCTATTTCTTCGCTCTAGTGTCGACGCAAAGCGTGGCGTTGAGTTCTGCCACTCAACACGCAATGCCTACAGAATTCGGACGAGAGTGTCTTAAAACTAGGTTCCCTCTGCTTACCCTGCTCTATGCGGGATACAGCGTGAAGCAGATAAAAGATTATATATTTATTTAAGTAACGATATCTATAAGTTGGTTGAACAGTAACGAATTATTTCAAACGAATATGTTCAAATTTAAATAATATTAATAGAATAAATAATAATAAAGGCTAATGTTAGCGTTCTGTCCATTTTAAAATGCAATGTAATTTTTACTTATCAATATAATGTACATCACTAATTTAATCCTAAACACAATATGTAATAAGTGACGAAACCCACTACCTAATATAGATTTTAGTTCAGCCGAATTAGAACCTACAACCACCAAGAGCAAGCCGCACCACTCTAAAGCACTTTTAGCAACAATATCAATAAATCAAGCATACATTTTAAACAAAACGATAAACCTACATCCAGAGCTGAAACAGCAATACCGTTACGAAACATAATTTAAACCTGTCCGTTGCTTTTTCCATTATACCTCGATACTTGTAGATATGCAAAACCTTCATTTCCATAGCCGGGCAGATATTGAGGCACTTATCGTATATAGCTGTGACAAATTGTTCCTTTGAGGCCGTCGTGGCGCAGTGGTACAAGCGTGTGACTGTAAACTCGATGGTTGTGAGTTCGATTCGCATGTAGAAAAACCAAAATTACTACTTGCATTACGAAGATAGCTAGCTACCTTCGGTAATAAGATAATGCGGCGTTCAATTCCACCATTCAACATCTCTAAAATTCGGCAATAATAACGATGCACAAACGCTCGTATCCTTAGACTGCGTTGACTTAGAAACTTGATTTCTTCTGTGTCTCCAAGGGACCGTGGTCTAGAATATTTGACATTAATTTCAGCTTGATACCTCCAGGCGATCTCGAGATATACAGACGGATAACCAAGTGATCCTAAAAGGGTTCTGTTTAGTTTTGAGGTACGGAACCCTTAAAATATGCGAAACCGTCATTTCCATATTTCCAAGCAGATATCGAGGCACTTATTGGCGATAGCTGTGACAAATTGTCCCTCCGGGGCCTCCTATCAAACAAAGTGAGGTCCTGAGGCCGCATAGTTCAAATGAACACGCAACCCGTTTGTACCTAAATATATAGAATTAAAGTTATTTAAAGTAAGTTTAATGTTATAGAAATAAGTTTCATAGTTATTGGAAATGATTTTGATAGTTAATATATTTTCTTGGACTTATGTAAAAAAAGTTTATTTGGGTATTTTTTTTTCTATTATAAAAAGGGTTTTGTATGTTAGATGAGTTATATTACTTTTTTACTACTTAACAACAAATAACTTTTGAATATATGTCTCAAAATTAATAAAATTTATAAAAAATAAAATAAAATATATTTTTTTTCCAATTCTCATAATTGAAATAGTAACCATTACGAAAAATTTCTGATAAACAAAAGCTCATAATATATTTATATAGAAAAAATAACTAACTAAAGCTATTTTTTACCACAACAACTAAAATTCATAGAAGAGATACTACATAAAATTCTCATCTTGTTAACTTTTATATGGCTAGTGAACCAATTACCATTGATATTTAAGTCCTTATAGACGCAGTAATAAAATATGACTAAAACGAGACCAACATGATCAAGACTAAGAAAGACTAGATTAATCGTCCTATTCTGTTTAAAATTTACTACCATCTAGGCACTAACAGGGGAACCTGAAAGGTTTTACCATTTTGTATTCAGATGTCGAACACAAGTTAAATGAACAATACCTAAATATTATTGGATAATACTTGACTGATCCACCTTTTCTTATTTTATTTTTTTTAGCTTCACGTTGTATCCCGCATGTAACAGGGTAGGTAGAGGAAGCCTAGTATTAAGACACTCCGCCCTCCACACATAATTTTTAACAATAGATGTTGTTTCCTTACAATTTAATTTCTTCTAGAAAGTAATGACAACAATTTTAAGCAAATGTTTCAAGCTAAATGTGATTAATCATCAGAGACCTACAAACCTATTTTAATAATATAATGTATATGCTCAAAACCATTAAAACATAAAGATATTGACAAAAATAAAATAACATATTTTCACACAATTAAAAAAAAAGCAAAACATGGTTACAACATTATATAAAAAAACATGGCGACCATTCACAACCTTGCACAGAATAACAAATCATAATAATTGGTCAAACTACAACAATTTTATAGAAGTGCGTAAATAACTAGTATTTATATAGAAGGTCATATTAACCAAGCCTTTGTCATAGCTATTAGGGTCTTTGAGATCTTATTTAAATGAGCTCACCTGACATTGAAACCTGGATATAATTAAGATTAATAACGCACAAACTGACACGTTGATATATATATAATTGTCGTTATATGAACATTGTACAATATGTTAATAGCCTATATAGTGAAGCATTATTTAGATATTTTTTTGATGATATATAAAATGATAATATATAATGATATATAAAAGAATTAAATATATTTATAGAAGAGAGTAAAGACAAAATATTATAAAAAAATATCCAGCATACAGTATTATAGGAAAAACTATTGTTACAACACGTCGTCTTCCACTTTTCTTAATTTTTGAGACATTGTGTCGCCGCACTTTGTCTTGTTATTAGGGTGAGATAATGGAAATAATTAATTTCCCCGACTGTTAATCGAACTCATAACCGGTGTGCTACAAACTTTTGTCATCTTTTGTTTTTACCGTTGCGTCAAAACGATCTCGGATCGAAACGGAATTGGAGTTTATTTTCAACATAAGTGTAAATCTAACATTCAATTTCAACATAAAAGGAAGGACTGTATAAGTACCTACGGTTTTATCAGTCCACTGTATAAAGGTCACTCGATTCTAAAGGTATTCAAATAATAAGGCGTGGTCGATCATACATACTTAGTAAACCCTATATCTATTCGTTTTCTTTGTACCAAGTTCAATAAATAATTTAATAAATTTAAATCAAAATTGTTATTTTTTTTTGTTTTCCTGAGTGATGAGATGAAGCGCTGCGTTGACTTCCGATATTTAGCATGCAACGTCCAAAATTCGATCGGAGAGTGGAAAACGGAGTGTTTCAAAACTAAGTTAATTCTACACAAGGCAAGCAGAAAGTGCAGGCAAAAACTATACTATTAGCTAAATATATAGCCAGATATATACAATATAGGTAGATACAAAAAAGTAGCAAGAATCATAACTTCCCGCCTTTTTGACATATCTTAGTATAGGTTATGTATGTAAAGATTTAGTTATCTTTTATTAGCTTTACTCACAGCAGCAGGGTAAGCAGACGGAACCTAAAATATTAGAAAGTTGGAGGCATTGCGATTACAGCGGCGGAACTCAACGCCGCGCTTTGCTTTTAGTTCTCTTTTTATTTCATTATAATAATAAGAATAATCAATATAAATACGTAAACATTTAAATCCTTGGTTCTCACAGGCTGGTGTGACCGGCAATTATTTATAATCATTTAACTTCATGTATTTAAAAATTGAATATAAATATATCAAAGCAAGGTCTTAAGGGATTTAGACGTGAGAAACGATACCTTAATAGGTTAACCTTTCACTTGACACTCTTCTTGATTATCTTGACTTTCTTTTAAAATAAGTTTATACGTTATTATAAAGTTAGTACTTTAAATATAAATGTATTTAAAAGGTGAAATTTAAAATATTATATGCTTTAGCGCTAATTATATTAAAATTCCACAGATTATTTAAAATCATAATATTTAAAGATAATAAATAATAATATTCTAAAATAAAAAAAAATATAGAAATAACTGTTTGTCGTCACCTGACGAGATAAAATATACACCTGTGAAAATAAAAATAAGTTACACAAAAACAACATTTATCTTAAAATATCAAATGAGAAAAAAAACTTAAATTAATTACCAAACTATTAAAAATTTCCAACGTTTTTTTATTATTCAAATAAATTATATAATCAGATTTAGATAATTTTGATCATGTTGACCCTAAAGAGTTATAAATCTCAATTTATTAATATTTATTCATTGACTGTGGTATATAGTTATATGAGAAAGAAAAAGTCTCGCGTCATAATGTAACCGCGGGATGTCCGTCGGTGTCCATAAAAACAGAATGTATGTCCACCTCTAAACCCTTAATAAAATGTTAAAATGCAATTCAATAGATAATATTATAATTTTATTTATGTTCTACAATGTTAATTTATTTAAATTCGTATTTATAATCTTACATTTAGCTATAAAAGTGCTATAAATGAAAAAAAAAATGTATTTGTCATGCTATTGAGCAAATGCTTTGTTTTGTTCAACCAAAATATTAAGTTTGACATAGCTAAACAATATATTTATTAATAATTAAAAATAGAAGACAGTATTAAATACATAATTCATAATAATAATAATATAAAAAAAATCAAGTCGTATAATTATAATTAAGATTCGGCATCTCATCCGAGATCCAGTACCGTTTCCCATCGAAATTAAAAAAAAAACATCGCACAAATGCGCGCCATCTGGCAGCTACCACCATGTGTTAAGTCCACACATGTATAAATGTGCGTACGTGTGCGTTTTTTATCGAAGCCACTACTTGAAAGTGATCGATGAAACCAAGCGGGTAAAAATTGTTCATATTTAATTATGGCATATTAATTAATAAGTTGTAAGAAATCTCTTAGTTATTGACTTTACAATAAAAATTTTAAAGTCGCGAGTGATCTTGTACTGGAATTATAAATTTAATTATATAAAAGCAAACGCAGGAAATATATTTTTTTTACAATGAAAATTTAAATAATATGTGCTAGTGTACCGCCTTCTTCGTGTGTTTGTCTGGTAATTAACAAATTGATAAATTATGAAACTTACATACAAGTTTATAAACTTTTTTTGGTAAGTGTCTTACATATTTCATTGCTGAATAATAAAACAATTCATTTTATTATTTAACAAACAATAATTAATAGTAATGAATTATACGTTAAAACATTTTGGAGGGAAAAAAAATTGTCGGGCTTGGTTTGGACTTCTCACAGAGGGATGCCTCACCGAGGGACGTCCTCATAATGACGAGACAACTACTTTTAAAATTTCTTTTCTTTTTAATTTTAAGCCTAAACTAATCAATAGAATAACAAATATCGTTTAGACGTAATAAACAATGTATTTTAACGAGATCTTATCTTGATAACTATAAGGTATAACCATAACCGATATAATTTTTTAAAAATGTTTATTACAACATTTTTTTAAATAATTAATATATTACGGCGCAAACGGAAAACACTTAAAAGTAAAATTATTTTATCTATTTTCTATTTAAAGACTTATTTACTCAAAATGATGACCGTAAATTCGTCAGTTATGGTACGATTCGCACTCGGAGAAAAAAATGTTTTCATTTCCTTATTCTCTCGCTCTGACAACAAGACAAAGTGAGGCGTTAAGATCCGCTACCCAACATGAAATGTCTCGAAAACTGGTACGTGGACAACGGAGTATCTAAACACTAGGTTCCCTTTGCCTGTCATGCAGTTTAAAACTAAAAATAAATCAATTAAAATTAACTAACTTTTTGTTTTAGTTACTTATTTCCTTTCTTAGCCCGGATTTGTAGTAACATGGCATAATTTAATGTGAACAATTTGAATATGCACAGAGCATTATTGTGAGAACTAGTTTCTGTTCACACAAGTCCGCTCTCGATGGCGTAACGGTCTTTAAGAAATGTTAGCGAATCAAAAGAAATTATATGTTATTTTATAATAGACGGTCTTGTGAACGACGGATGTAGCCAGTTCTAATACTTTTTGGGAGAAAAAAGAAAACTATAGTATTTTTAAAGTGTAAAGTTTTGTAGAAAAAATCTTGATAAAGCAAAAAAAGAAATCGTTATTGATATATATTTTAAGTCTGTAAGTTAAAAACGGAGAACATTAATTTTTCTCCGTGTATCAGGCAAAATTCTCTCATCAAAAAAAATTAAATAAATTTTAACTGTATATACTTTCTGAAGAATCACATATATCCTAATATATCTATTAAACAAATTATACATAATATTTTAACCAATAATTCAAAAACAAACATAAAAATACGTTGAAACGCATCGGAATAAACAAAAAAATCGATATTCTCGACGAGTTGTGTACGAAGGAGATAGATATATAAAGCACACGCACGTTAGATAGAGACAAGCACACCTTGATGCAGCTGCCGCTACGTCATAAGGGCCTAGGGTACCGTCCAACCGTGAACAAACATTCGCTATGAAAATATAACTGTTATTATTATTATTATCTATGTATAATATAATCGTTGTAAGCACATCACTATTGTAAGCCACTGTGGTTGAGAAGAACATAACCAACCGTGTAGTTATTGGTTCAATCTTATTTCAGTTAGAAAAATATTTAATATTGTAAAGTTATTTTTTCAATTTAAATACATGAAGATTTCGTTTACGAGCTTCTCGTTAATGGAGAACGGAGTGACTCATCTCTAACTTTTTATAATACAATTAAAATATTTTGCACAACTTTTTGTGGATCATGATCCCAAAAAAGAAATAAATGATAAGGAAACCAACAAACAAAACAAAATTAAAACAACAGTTATAACGTATCCAGACCAATAATTAACTAGCTCCAATTCTCCATGTGTACACTATACAGGGTACAACCGTAAATGGCAACCCCACCTATTGTCTATTGTAAATGTGGATAAGTTAACAATTAGAATCGCGTTCCTGGGTCCTTGCTCGTGCACTATCTTAGAAGAGATAAGCTAGAACATAAATAACCTCTAATTACATGCATTGTCCGCAAATTAGAAATGTTGGCACTGATTTAAATTGGTTTCGACGGTATTGGTGTAGTGGAATATTGTTTATATACACGGTAGTTGGGAATTCAATCTCCATTAGATTTTTTATAATTATATTTTTTTACACTTTTTTACGTTCCAGGCTTTCCACCCAACTTTCGAGACATTGCACGTTGATCCACTCAAGACTATTGAAAAAAGTTACCACTAAAGTGAGTAAAATTCAATATAATATTCACGTTTTGAAATAATTATTCATTTAATTTTATAAAATATCTCGTCAATCACGATTCACAAAAAAAATGTTAACCAAAAATAAAAATTTTATGTTAACACTGTGTATTTTTTAGACAAAATATAAAATATTAAGATGAATCAGTAATAGTAGAAATTTTGAAATAACATAAAGTTCTGAATAGAGCATTGCAACGTCTATTCCAAATGGACCTGTTGAAAGCTCTTAAACTGTCCATGCTATAAGCTATTAGCGTTTTTTTTTTGTATTTCTTTAAGTGTTAATTACATACTAAGGATGACATGGTTTCTAAGACGAGTGGGTTCGAATTTTGCTACGCTTATTTTTTTTCCACCATTTCCCCAAAAAATACAGCGCAACTTAGAATTCCGTCACTCAACATGCAATATGGGAAGTGAGGAACTAATTGTCTTAACATGAGGTCCCTATTCTACCATGGTACGCAGCATACAGTTTGAAGCTACAAAAAAGATTAGGTATATTCTATAAGCCTTACAAATAAAAAAAAATTTGAAACGTGCGTGTATTTTTACATTATTTAAGTGATGCAGGGATACCTGCATCACTTAAATAATATTTCCATTAAAAAAAAAACAATAAAACGCTATCACTTATCTCTTACCACCATAAGGAAACGAGAGAATCATCTCACCGAAGAATGGCCATTTCGATTCGTCATGAAGACAGCAAACGGTGGGATCTAACATTGTAATTGTCTGCAATCTTAACCAGATATTTTGGATTGATATATAATATTTCATAATTTGTATTATGAAATATTAGTTCTTGAATGTTATAATAAAAGATGAGTTTAAAAGTAATAGAATTTTTAAATCTTTTTTTTGTTTTAGCTAACTGAGCCAATTTATTAGAAACTTTGGTTTATTTAGGAAATTAGGCGGTTTAAATGATATAAAATTAGCAATTTATCCGAAGATTTAAATGTATATATGTACGAGCAAATATTTAATATGCATTATATTAAAAAATGCATTATAAACAAAACAATAAACCCGTCTGCATAAACAATTAATGTATCCAGTAACACTCGCGCCATTAAGACAAATCCAACGACGTATCATTTATCACAATTGGTTCACTAGTTTACCAGTTACAAGAAAACAAACGAACGGACACATACATACGCGGTTAAAACATAAACCCTTCCTTCCTTTCTTGGGCTTTGCAGCAGTCAGTTAAAATAATCAGTTAGGAAGGGATCTTAATGTGAGAATGGAGTGTCTTAATCCTAAGTTCCCTTTGTTTTTGCCTTTCACTGCTATGTGCGGGAAACAGCGTGAAGATAAAAAAAAATCAACGCTGCTAAAATGGTATTAATAACGCTAGTTGGAAAAAGTTATAAATTATACCCAATGATGATACCCAAAGAAATCTACCTAAACGCGATATCAAAAATCGTTTACGTATAAATTATTCAGAATATTGCCATTGATTACACATTTGGACTTAGATAAAATCAAAAATGAATCGCAGGTCATTAGAAACATAAGAAAGATGATATGAGACGTACCGTTTTTTTTTTTTTTATTTATATCTAGTACCGTTAGACTCGTAATGTGACGATACTATAAAGATAACGTTCTTAAAATCAAATATTTGTTGATGAATAAAGCGGTTTTGCAAGTTTTGTTAGAGTTTTTTTTCTGTTTTAAATGCAGAGAGATATTTGTTTTGCATTTAATTGCGTCATTTTGTGTAGGATTGAAAATCTGAATTCTTTTATTTTTATTTTTTTATATAGGCAGGCATTAGGCAGGCAGAGGGAACCTATTGGTAAGACCCTTCGTTCTCCATTTTCTGCCCAATTTTCTTTGGAATCGAACCGTTACGGTGACAGTCACTCAACGCGGCACTTTTTACCCCATCGAGGAAACAAATATAATCATTTCCTATATTAGAAATAAAATAAAATATGTTCAGCTATCAAATAATATCAAAAACAAATATTTCTACAACCAGCTTTTCCATTCAACACAAGAAATCGGCTAATTAATCAAAAAGTTCAATATGACGGTTTCATCTATATCATTAGTAGGAGCGATTAATATGCCGCTACCAACCAAAAACTAAAGAAATGCTTTCTAAGCAAACAATCAAAAAACACCTTTATAAGAAAGAGAAATAAAGACTATTTTCATATAAAAACAAAAGCATAATGCACGTATCGACATCACCTCAATCTTGTACATCAGACTCATTGTGAACAGATTTTGTGAGAGATTTTGATAGCCATATTATATTATAT
This sequence comes from Heliconius erato x Heliconius himera, assembly GCA_013421005.1. NCBI lineage: Eukaryota > Metazoa > Arthropoda > Insecta > Lepidoptera > Nymphalidae > Heliconius > Heliconius erato x Heliconius himera. The sequence continues at coordinate 144,967 of JAATLQ010035540.1, forward strand.
GAGTGTATTGAACCACGTTTTATTGCTGTGAGTTCGTGAACTCAAGAATATATATGGATATTTTTATATAGGAAAAACATTTTGCTGAATTGAATGCCAGGAACCTAGTGTTAAGACACTCCGTTTTACACTTTTTGCCCAATTTTAAAGAAAATTGATAAATTATTCTCCTAACGACATAAAATCGTTATCATCAGTAGACTATTTGCTAGTTCATTAACATTTTAAATATGTGCTTAGATTCTGATAAAGTTAATATTCTTTGTGTAATACTTAGAAGTAAATTAGTGATTATCAAGGACATAAATATGTTTAATTAATAATAATAATAATAATTGTTATTAAGCAATTCCGATAATCGATTTTACATTATTATCTTTTAGCTACGGCTTTGTCCGCGTTGCGAAATAACTGAGAGTTATGGATGTATTGAAACTTCCTTGATAAATAAACTATCCAAAATACAATAATTTTCAATTCAAACCAGTAGTTTCTGAAATTAACGGGATCAACCAATCGAAATCATCATTTTTATCATCATAATATTAGCATGGATGTTGGTGGAGACATTTAGGATGAATATATCGTAGACATAAAATCCGAATGGGAAAATATTTCATGTTAAATTATCAACAATTTTATAATTAAAAAGTTTGTTAGATTAGTTGAAAGTATCCCAGGGCGGTGGGTAAAATAAAGAACGCGTCCTTAAAACTGTACTTAAATAGAAACATGATCAACATCACAAACACACAAAGAACAAAATTATAAGAATTTAGCTAGAAAACTTTCTTCATCTCCCAACAAATCAGCTAAAATTAAAGAATAACTAAACTAAATCAGTTTCTTTAAGCGTAGCTAGCTGTAGCATCAAAATGTAATTATAATTAAACTTCCAACCATGTAATTTATAAGCACTATCGTCTATTAAATTGAATCGAAGAAACTGTCCCAAATTAAGAGATGATCAGGCCGGTAAAGAACCAGTTACTTTTAATGGCGTAAAGTCGTTTAGTTGTAAATGGGGAGCTCCGTGAAATCCTGAGTTTATAATGAGTCACTAATCGTGTTACGGTGATAGTGACTTATGGAAATACTCGAAGAAAAGATATCGACAGAAATTATATCAGTGTCGTTGATTGTATTTTCTAGGGTTTTCTTTTAATTTAAAAATACGTTTTAATTGAGATTTGTTTAGTTAGTGACTACCCCGTAATTTATGGTACAGCAATATAATATTAACTAATTCTAATTAACATCTTGCATATAAGATACTCTAAGATAATTTAAAAATCTTCTGGTTGTCATCCTAATCCTTTTGAGCGACTGGACCGATTTGGATTAATTTTAATGTCCATATTTCAATAGGTTCTTACATGGTTCAATTTTTTTTTATGGAAAGACAAGGCAAACGAGCGTTCGGGTCACCTGATGATAAGTGATTACCGCCGCCTACGACCCCGTGCAACACCAGAGGAGCTACAGGTGCGTTGCTGGCCTTGAAATACAACTATACTGCAATATATCAGGTAATTTAGTTTATCATGCTTACAGTCAGGCTTCCTTTCCGGATACTTTGCCTAGTAAGAAAAGTCCTAATAATACTTTGATTGAACCCACAATTTTTTACTCTCTTATATAACCAATCACTCATTTCTGTTACTATATGAACAACACTTCAAAATATTACGAAATAACTGCTAAAGTTAATTTAACAACGCATATTAGATAAGAGATTATTATAGGAAATCCGATCACCATTGTTCGGTTATTCTTGCAAATTTATAACTACTAACAATTTGAATCTATTGAATATCCAAATTGACACTTCCTGTGGAATACTCAAGATATTGTTTCAATTAGTGAATGTATACTCAATACTTTTATTCGTAGCATTCCATACATCAGTATTCCTTTATCCAATGTTGCTGGGTGGCAAATAAAAGCTACCAGTAAATCTTATTATTTTTATATCTTGCTGATTTATTAAAATTACACGATAGGATTAACAAATTGCCTTGATTTGTTTAACCTCGTTTATAATTTTCAATCTTTAACCCTGGCGATTTGAACTCATAACGAACGCGTTCAGTCAGCAACACGTGGCAACTGAACCACAATAGCTTTAAAAAATATATAATGTAAGTACATCTCTCGAACCGGATGTGAGTTAACAAAAAACCTATGGATATCAGCAAAGCTCAACTTAGAAAGTTGAAGTCATATGTAGAGGTAGGAAATGGACAAATTAAGGGCACGAATATAAATTTAAATAAGAATTAAAGGCATCGCGTGACTTATCCGAGTGAAAGCGCGGTACAAATTGTATTTTAATCCCCACAAAATGATTTAACACCTGGATGGTGTATTGAAAAGACATTATTGTACAGGTATAATTATAATTTTTATATAAGAATTAATTGTCTTTTAAGAAATCAAAACATATTTTTTTATATTATTTGTACCTTTTAATTACTTTTGGCCGGTTATTTTTGTATTATTTATATATTAGGCTCCATTGAAATATTCCATTGTAACTTTTATGACAGAAAAGTTTAAAGAATTTATTATTCTACCTAATCTTTTTATACAAATACAGCCACACACGCATATTAAAAAAAATGTCCTAAAAAAATCGATAGATTATACAGACAATTTACAAAAAAAGCCACAAGATTATAACAAAAACACATTAACATTATGATGTATCTGTGACCCCAAACACAAACTGTAGAATATAATCTGTGTAAATCATAGACTATCACGCGAGCTGATTCACAGTTCCAAGAAAACGGAAATGGCCGAATTCCCGCTCTTTGGGCCTCTAAAGAAACGCCATGACAGTTACGACGCGGCGGTTGTTTTTGAAATAAAGGAGATCCGATCCTGATAAAGAATTTGTGATGAGCTTTTGATTTATCTGATCATAATTGTGACGGAGGAACCTATAAATCAGTTAATTTTCATATTATGACAATTTAAGTTTTTGAAATGGCTTAGGAATTGTGTATGTTTTATTTATGAAGAAGACAATTTAATTGAATTTAAAATAAATGCAAAATAACTTTAATCTAGATGATGTTGCATTTAACTTTTCGACGAAAGTAAATGAAACATAATATTGAAGTATTTCTTGCATTCAGTAGCTCTTATCAATCAAAATTCTTAAAAATAACAAACATCCCGCTGCCCAACTAATAAAAATTCTAAGTACGAAATCACCTAAAAAAAATAAGAAATACAACTGACATATCGAAAAAAGAATAATTTTACAAAATCTCATATAAGATGCAGACTCGCGCCATACACGGCTCGGGACACCTGCGTGCACACCCGGCTAGGGTGCCCGAGGGGACGAGCAGGTAAAAGGCTCAACGAGATTTTCAAACTTATAATACTCGAAAGAATCTTTTAAACGTTTCTGTTGTGACTCAGACGATGCGTTGCTTTTGTTTTTGATAATTGGCATAGGTCAAAGCACTTACATACATATTCACGTAAAAATCATGCAAACACTATATTTCTATAAATATTCGAAACGGAGAACGGAGTGTCTAAATATTATTATGTTAGTACAGAAGAAACCACAGACGCATTTTTTTTTAATTATAATCTCCATGATACCTCATGTTGCGTAATTAGACGGTGTCGAAACTACGGCAGCCATTTTAGTCATTAACGTGTCGTGTTAGACGTTACGCTGTATTAAATTATAAGTATCTTTTATATATTTGATATGATAGTAGTTTCATTGGTTCATTGAATCTCGTATGGGCCTTCCATGAGGTAATAAATGTCCATAACTTGTTCTAAGTTGTTCCTAGCATTAATTTCAAGCGATTCAAGTAGAAGAATGTATCTTTTAATTTGATTAGATTATTTAAAAACGGTTCAATCAAGACCAACCGTGGCGTAAGGGCACAAGCTGGCATTGTGACTGTAAGCGTGACAGGTTGTGGCTTCGATTTCCATTCCAGGTTATGCAATATTTATGGTGTCGAGTCAAAGCCCGGCGTTGAGTTCCGCCACTCGACATGCATTGCCTCAAATGCCGGAAAATGGGGAGCGGAGTGTCTTAACACTACGCTCGCTCTACCTACGCTTCTACGTAAACTTTAAAAAAAGTCTAAAATAAAGCCAAAAAAGTAAAATACAGACAACTGGTACACGACGGTTGTAATTTTTTTTACTTCTCTTCAAAATATCCAGTTTTGTAACTGACGGTAGCCCGAGGGAACGAAACTTAAGGTCGTGGCCAGCCCTACCATTAAGCTATTATACAAAGTCCCTTGCAAGGACGTTTCTTAACGAAAATGTTTTTAACTGTAGTTAGAAGGAATTTTGTGCTTTAATGTTATTCACTTGGTGAGGTAAAGATTAGGAGGGTATATTCGAGGAAACTTATTAATGTTACGCAGGCGAAAAAAAATAATTCCTAAACGATCATAGGAAAAAAAGAGATGAGGGATCCGTGCCCACCCCACAATAGTCTTGTTGCCTGCCTAGGAACTTTCGCTACTAAAATTTGCCCTAAAAATTAAAAAAAAAACGCGAACACGAACATATTTTGTTCAAAGTTAAAACCCACCCAGAAATATAATCCTAAATACGTAATGTTGGCACAATCTTTTATTATAATCTGTGTATGTCAAGACAATGTTTATGTTCTATATTTTTAATTTTATAATTGTCTAACTTCACGTTGTAGGTAACCCACATATAGCAGGGTAGGCCGTCCTCTGTTTATCATTTTGCGCCTAATTCTTGAGATGTTACATGTTAAGAGGCGTAATTCAACGCCGCGCTTTGTCAATTTAACACAACGAGAAAATTAAAATAATTAATTCTTAGGCGTAAGCATCGAATCCACAACAGTTACGTTTATAACCAGATGCTATACCTCTACGTCACGGCTTCAATTACTAATAAAAAAAACGAAAATTCATAATGATATAAAAATAGAAGATATACACGAGGTATAAGAAACGGTAGCATCAGTAGTTCTATATAGCGCCCGCATACCAGATGTTGCTGCAGCACCAAGTACAGGATAATCCTAGTAATTAGCATTCAACGTCACGGCTTAACACGCTGTTTGATCGTACTTTTAGAAAAGCAATACAAAATCACGAAACAAAAATACAATGTATCAAATAAAGTCCAATCGTTGCTGGTGCAGGGGCACAAGCGTGTGACTGTAAACGCGACAGGTTGTGGGTTCGATTCCCATTGAAATAAAATATTTATTATGTTTATTTCCTCGCTCTGGTAACAAGGTAAAGATTGGAGTTCCGCCGCTCAATACGCAATGCCTCCACAATTCGGCTGAAAGTGGGAAACGGAAGTACTTAATGGGAACATAGTGTCTTAACACTATGTTCCCAGGTTGCCTCTTCCTACCCTGCAGTGTGCATACATAGGCTGTCTATATTTCTAAAAGTGCAAATATGTTATTATTGCATCAAATTAGCGATTTGAATATAATGCGCATAATTATAAAAAAAATTAAATTTAAAAAAGCCACCGACATTTTCTTTCGTAACTTGGTTAGCAGTGTAAAATAAATACAATTTCGAAGATAAGAATGCTTAACTTACTTAAGAATTGCAGTTAGTCATAAAAGTTTTATTTTAAAATTAACCTGTTTCTAATTTTTAAACATTTAACATTTTAAACAAAAGAACGCTAAAACAATAGGAAGCGAGTGCAGGTAAACCAACAAGTGGTCGTTGAAGTCATCGCCGTTTACAATATTCATTGAATAGAAGGAAATTGCTCGTTTGACAACACTTTACTAGACACAAGCATGATTTCCGGTATTTTAGGCTGTTAAGTACCAATATTGACGTACTTAGCTCTAAGTGTTAGGTTTTATTATCATATCTTTCAAATTGGACAATTTGAGTTTTCTTCAATTTTCAACAATACAATGTAGAAAATCACTAATACTTAGTCGAGACCGACTGAGAAAATATCTAAAGGCAATTTTTTCCTATCTCGCAAAAAAACTAATATTTAGTCTAAAACTTAATATTTATTTCGAATAATCAAAAAGAAAATAATTATCAGTAATTTAACACCATGGCCTGAATGGTGCAATGGATGTGATACCAACACAACAGCGAGGTCATCTATGTATGTAAATCGTGGTACAATTCTGACAGCCACATTATGTCCGCGCGGCCATTTAACCTTACCTGTCCTGTCCGTGTGTAATTTGGTGAATTTAATTACGAATGTTCACATACATAATTCAATTATAATAATAATGGCGATGATTCATTATTATCTAATGTACCTACTGCTGTACAAGTATACAGCTAGCTAGCATGTAAAATCTCATCTTTACATAGAAGAGTTATACTAGTAATAATAAATTTACTTTTTCCTATTGTTTCCTAGTACAAACATTGCGTGTTGAATAGTGAGACTCGCCTTTTATGTCATATTTTATGTCACAACAGCAAAAAAAAAAAGAAAATAAAAATCTTTCTCTGACTACATCTGATCTAAATTACTTATATTCGAATGAGATCCCAACTCACTCATCAAATTCGGTCAATCAAAACACCACAATACTGTCAATATAAGTTCATTTAAGAATTTTATCAAAAACTGCTTATCTAGCTCTAGTACATGTCAAAACATGATTTAACAGAATTCAGACGGCGGATTTCACACGGTTCGATAGCTTCGGGGAGCCTTCCGGCGACTTGTCCAGACCTGCACCCGATATCGCTTCCGCCGGACACCGCGGTTGATACGATGTCCCGATACGACATTGACCCATTGAAAATAAATATGTTTATTGTTCGACTATATTTAAATATGTTTACTTTGTGATAAGGTAAAATGTTATCAGCAAAGGTACTCCGGATGAGAAGAAACTACTAAGTAGGTATTTAATGGATTCAACGTGCAGATCCCGGATCCATTGCGTTGAAAATTAGAGGAGCTCAGAGCAGTGATTAATACCTTACTTAACCAAGCTGAAGTGTATTATTCTTTAGAAACTCCTTTGAAATGCTCATTATCACTGGGTCCATCTATTACACATATTCAAACTCCGTGTTTTGTCCACTTTAGTCTCTCTCGCCGGATAAACAACAATATTTTTATATCAATCTTTGGTTATCAAAGCTGTGTCAATGTGTCCTAGAGACAAACTCCTGCAGTGTACTGGAGCACTCCGTACTTCGTAAAATGAAATTATGAATTAAATATATTAAGATGAGACCATAGTGACGTGGTGACAAATGCGGCATCAAACGTGCTTACAATAGTCTATTTGAGTAAAAAATATTTTTAATTGGGTTTGAATTTGAATTCGAGTTCTGCAATACAATGTCTCGAACTCGACTCAGAAGTGAAGTATATTGACACTAGGCTGTTTTGAATATTTAGATAGAAACTAAGTAACGTTTGGTTTTTCAATTTAATAAAAGTAATACAAATATAATTAGGAAATATTACCGAAAAAAAATATAAACTAATATGTCAAATCTTGACAGGACCAAGAAAAAACCAGACAATCCTAGATCAGACAGTACGCCCTACTTGGCGCGATCGTTTCATAATCCAATTAGCAGCGTCCACCGAACACTGTGTCATGCAAATTACATACGGACCAACACACTTGCTAGCCTTATTACTGATATCATATTTCGAGACACTTTGAACTATATGCAATTACAACTGACGAGTGACGATAAAGTGAGATAAATTGGTAATATGGAGAAATCTATTTTGCTGTTTTACTTGTGAGTATTTTGTGACTAATTTTTTTTTGAGGTCAGCCATGATGCAGAGGCACAAGCTTGTGACTGTAGACGCGGCTGGTGGGTGGGTGGGTTTGATTCCCACTCGGAGAAATGAAATATTTAATACTTTTATGCTCCTGCACACAGCAACAGGGAAGGCATGCGTGAATGCTCATGCTCATCATTGATATTTATTTCTCCACCATGACAAACACAACGCGGCGTTGAGTTCCGCCACTCAATACACAATGTAGGGGAGCGGAATATTTTATCACTACGTTCCTACCCTTCTATGGAGAAATCTGATAAATATATCTAATTTTCCATATATGCGAAAAAACAATCTGAAGTAACCCGATATTAAAAATGTTAACATTATTTTTTATCCTCTTAAGTTACCGTTGTAATACTATAACTATACAGTCAATAATTATTATATTAATAACACATGTGTATTTAACGTGAAGAAATCAATTAAACAGTTGCACGATTTTTTGATGTCTCATTTATTTTAATAAGAACTAAGCAAGAAGCCAAAATTAATTGAAATAAAACAAAAAAAGAATTATGTCGAAAACTAGATGGTGTTAGAAAATAAAATAATTAAAATAAAAAAACATGATTATTAAAATAATATGTCAAAAATTTATATTAACATAGAGGTCAAAGACTTTTTCTCATCTTTTACTCCATTCCTTGGAATAAAACTCTCTGTTCTTGTGATCATTTTTCTAAACTGTTTTGTTCAGAAAAATGTATTTCTCATGAAAATCAACAAATTTTCGAACACGATTCGAACCTACACATAATTAACAGTACTTTGACAGAACAAAAAAACCACCTTCTACTTTAGATACCCAATCTAAGACAAGATGAAATTTACAGTAAATCTCAATTTGGACCTTGGCCGCGGTACAATGATTGATGAAACAATATACGTATAGTAATGCGTTCTTGATTGCCACACCGTTATACCCTCAGATTTCGATATTATTAAAACAATACGATCACGAATAATAGATTTTGATCATTATCTTTGTTTTGTTTATTCTAATTTGCTTATCTAATCAGCTGTGTGTAGGCGTACAAAGAAATGTGTGGATATTGATAAGATTTAAAGAACCAGTTCAGCAGAGATCCGCCCTCGATGTAAACCAGTCGTGTAAAGTATTTTGAAACTCCTCATATTATATATACAATTCAATTCATATATCGTAGATTATATTTATACTTAACTGAATTGGCGCTAGATTTATTCTGGACGTTTATCGTCTGAGTTGAACGAAGTTGAGTTGTAGTTCAAGACTGATATAATTTTTATTAGAGCTTTCCTTAACAGGTTAAGGAAAGCTCATTTGATCGTAATTAATAAAACAAAAAAAAACTAAAGTAACCTAACAGCTAGAATCGTAAAAGATATAATTACAGTTTTTAGTGATACATTTTTCGAGGTAAATTTAAATTAAAATTTACTTTAAATCTAGCTAGAATAGACCGCGCAACAAGTTTCAAGATTGTTTTCAACTGATGAGGAAAACACGATTTAAATAACCAATCTCTCCATCTACTCCACAATATATGAAGATGTAAAAAAACCTATTTCATTAAAACTATTCAAGTTACACGCAATCATTTATTACTGTGCTACAGTAATTAATTTCTTTAAGTCAAAATGCCCCGAGCGATAACACGACGGTCAAGTGAAAGGGTTAATAAAACTGCAATATTGATTGCGATCATTGATAAACTTTAAATATCACAGTTTATTTTTAAACCGGTCTTGATAATTTGCACTGAAATCGACCTTTTTATGGGGCTTTGGTTTTCTTTAAGGCATTAACTTTTTAGTTTTTAATTTGGACGTTTTTTTTGGACATTTGCCACCTCAATTGGGTGCACCCAATTAAAATGAAATTTTGAAACCATTTATATCACTTAATAAATTTTAAAATTGATATAATAAATTCATTAATTTCGTGATTGAGCCTGACTTCTGATTTTTTTCATTTTTTAAATTAAATAACGATTTCTGCTTTACAGTATTACTAACTTTTATGTATCTACGCTTTGGTCTGTATAAAAAATATATTTTTCGTTAAACCCAATAGATATTTAGATACCAAAAACCGCTACAATCACAATAGCTTCTCACAGCATTAGTGTAACAGGCAAAGCTTTTAAGCTTCTTTAGTAAATTGTAAAACCTTGGAGCTACCACTACCTAATTGCAATGGCGGAAGGTGGACGTGAAAGTTATCTGGATCTAGATTTATTACTATCATCGTCTGACCGCCGCACAGCCACTTAGCAAGTGTAAATCTGTATCTCGAGTGCATTGTAAATGTTCATCTACAGCTTTGAGAATAGCAAATTGATTTTTGAATTTGTGATTTTTTTAAAATGGTTTACGGTTTTTTTCTACGTTTACTAAAAAGAGAAGTTAGTGGCCTTATATTATTTTTTTTGGATTCCGCTGATAGTTCTACCGAACAAACAAAAAAGTAACAATTGTTAGATTTTTTTGTCTGTTTGTCCGTCTGCCGGTACTTCCGTATGTCACAGTCATTTAATTAGTCTATAATGTCATAATGATAAAACAGATACAAAAGTGGAACAATCCACTTTGTAATTAAAAATTCTTAAATCTGTATCGTAATACCGTTAAGAGCCTTTACCAGGTTGAAAGTTTACTTTATAAAACCATATATTTTGTTTATTTATTCTTAATTACTTATTTTGCATTTAAAGCAATATTATTTCTTGATTTCCGCCTACATTTTGTTTATCTTAAAAAATATTATTATCAGTTACTACATTTTGGATTTTAAAAAACTAGTTTCCTGTTTTCCAAGGAATTGAAGACCTGGATATTTACATTAACTCCTCTACATGTTCTCTGATCTTGATAGACGGATGTAGGGTCACGCAGTATCACGCACGGAACAGGGTAGGAAAAGGGTACTTAGTGTTAAGTGAGGCCTCGACATCGAAAATATTACAATATTAAAATGTTGAATACTTCTTGTCCTCGAGTGACCGAATCGAACCCACAACCTGTCGCGTTTACAG
>JAATLQ010035540.1:164789-194673 GCA_013421005.1 Heliconius erato x Heliconius himera
ATCTATATTTATTATGGGATTTTGAATGCACTATCATCGAATAATCACATTGCCACTAAACTGTTAGGGTGTTTTTAAACCTTACTACAGTTGTTTGGTGTTCGTGACACCAGCGCGGGCGCAGGCTTATTATTAAAGTAAACGTACGGACGGACGTACCGATAACCACTTGTGCATATGCAGACGATACTATGTAAACAGCACTTTAAACAACTTGCCAAGTCAATAGATCTTATTATTTAGATATAAGATAGAAATTCCCTTGAACATATTATATCAACCGGTTTTAGAATGAGAAAGGACATTTTCCAACCCCTGTATTTTATCTATTTTTTTAACCTGAGATATTGTTACATAAGTAACTAGAAACCAGTAATGGTTAGAATAAGAAAGCTAAAAAGCACATGTGATGAAAAAAGCTCTACAACTATTCCATATTCTTTAGTTTGGTACAGGCTTGTTTGCTTAGATTATGTATTTTCTACGCACTTTCGACTTTTTCTTAAAAAAAAAAGGAAACGGGACTAACTTTAATCATTAATATATAAAAAATATATTTTAATTTATTATTTGTTATTATCGCGTGATCGTGTCAAATATTTATTAACACCACAATTAGAACCAGAACCAGACAAGCACTAAGTTAACAAGAATTAAAAATTTTGCTTCATGGTGAATCTCGAACACGGCGGAGTAGATAGAGGGAACATAGTGTTAAGACACTCCGTTCCCCACTTTCTGCTGATTTCTTTGAAACATTGCGTATTGAGGCTTTTGCCTTGGTGCCAAAGCGAAGAAATAAAAATACTAATAAATTATAATTAATTCCCTCGAGTGGGGATCGAACCCATAACCGTCACGTTACAATATCACTCTTGTGAGACTCTCACTTCTTGTGTTAGCAAGAGATAAGCGAAAAAACGTATTATCTTAATGATTTTTACACAAATCATAAAGATTCAAAAGAAACTTGGAACTATAAGGTGTTATCACTATACACACAACACACCCCGGCTATCTGTTTGTATAGGCCTATAGGGTCGTACCGGACCCCACGGATGTACGACTGGTTTCGGCTAGCCGAAGTTAAACTAAAAGAAGTTAAGAATTATAAAAGTAGAGTTAATCTAAGATAAAAAGATTTTAAACGGTTATTATCCATATATGAACTTTATATTTATTACAAAGTTTAACACCTACAATATGTAATCCTAACAGAATCTCCTCGAATTTCGTGTTTTATTCATTAGATAAAGCAGTACTAAATAGATCTATATACAATGGATCTTAAGTTTTGTTTAGATGATTACGATTGGAAGTAAAAGAAAGTAATGAACACAAAAAAAATACTTTAAAAATTTCTTATTTGGTTTTTTTGTAACTACATATTCTTCCGCTAGACGCTCTTTTTCTGCCGTACTTTCGAGAAATTACAAATTGACTTGTGGAACTCAACGCCGCGCTTCAGCTTTTTCGGCTAATATTAACTACAATATATAAGAAAAAAAAATCACAAAAATCTGTTATCATATCACACATAAATTCAACTTGACGCAGTCCATTGTACGTACATATATCCAACAAGCAACGGGCGTTAATTAAAAAAAACACACTATAATTTTCGTGTTACAAAAATAGTTAAGAGTTAAGACATTATAAGACAATGGTGAACTTTCGCATGAGAAAATAATATTTCCCATATAATACCTACGTGGATACAACGATAAAAAAAACTGTGTTTCAAACGACGGTATAAGAAACCTCCAAACGATTTTTATACAATGGTCCCGCATGTTGGTTGACTGATAGGTATTAAATATTATAACAATATAGCTTTTAACGGAATGTCTTAATACTAGGATGCAACCCTTTTTTAGATTTTGGATCTTAAGCTTAACTCAACGCCGCCCTTTCAGTTTCAGAGCGGAGAAATCAAATTAGTTTGAATATTAATCAAAGGGCGTTGAGGCAAGCGTGTGACTGTAAACCGCGACGATTTTGGGTTCGATTTCCATTCGCAGAACTGAAATATGTAATATTTTAATCTCCTCGTTCGATAACGATGCATAAGCCTAGCGTTCAGTTTCGCCAATAAACACGCAATGCCTCAACAATTCGGCAATTTCAAAAGTTTCAAAATATAGAGGTTCCCAGATTCCCTCTGCCTACTCCATTATAAGCGGGATACAGCGTTAAGCTGAAAATTATTTATTTTTATATTTAGACGTGGTCCCAGTGCGCCATCCGGTAAAATTGAATATTATTTCATAATTACATACAAAAAAAGCCGACATTGTGTACTAAAACTTGTACAAAATGATTTTATGGTGTAATGATGGAGACTGAGGAGTGGATTGCTTTACAGCTCCCGATTAGCGTTCCAATTTACGTTCGATATTTTAAATATACTTGTTTGTACTTGTATGAAGAAAAAAGTTATTTTTAAAAGCGACGTGGTTATTATGCTTTTTATAATATAATAATAAGTTTTTATTTTAAGACTGCTGTGGCTACTACACTTGGCTATTTATTGGCTGTATTATAATTGATATAATTTCTGATCATCAAGATAATTTTTAGTTAGAATAGGGTAGTTAGTTCTTTATTTTTTTTATTTGTTTTTTTTTAACTTCACGCTGTATCCCGCATGTAAAAGGGTAGACGGATGGAGTCTAGTGTTGACATACTCCGTTCGAAAATGTCTGCCAAATTCAGGAGGCATTGCATGTTGAGTGGCGGAACTCAACGCCGAGCTTTTCCTCGAAGAAATAGAAATATTAAATATTTCATTTCTTTGAGTGGAAATCGAACCCACAAGACGTCGCGTTTACAGTCACACGCATGGTCTGCATTTTACGTTACAATTTTTTTTTATTTTTCATCTGATACTAGCTTATATGGAATTCTAAATGGATTATATAACACAAAAAGAATCTTTTAATTTGAACTGATTGTTCCTGACATTAACGCGTTCAATCAAATAAACTAAAGCACAGATTATTATACCTGAATAAAAATTAAGTATTCTAAATTGTAAAATGTTAAGAGAGATGTTCTTTTTCGCCGCCATTTTTTTTTTTGAAAAAATATTATTACCTAATGTTACTATCACTTCAATATTAACAATTACAATTTATAGTTTCTTACAAACTAAACATCGATTTTACGATATGCATAATTAACTCTACACAGTTTAAACTTAAAACTAAAATGATTAATACTTTATAATCGATGTTTGGGCAATCGTTAGAATGATATAAGAACCGGTCAGCGGTCTCGATTCGCCCAAGAAGGCTAAGTAACGAGAAAAATTGTTACAGAATATATATTATACAGTGTAAAGGCAGTGTGTGGTCCAAATATCTTAAACGTATATAGATTTTATTGCTTGAGTAATTAAAGTGAGTTCAAACGCCCATTTGGAGTCATATTTTTAATCGATTGGTAATAATGTGATTTTTTTTTTGTTTAAACATGGTAAATAGAAAGATGAAGTTCAACGCAGGTAAAAAAAATAGTACGGTAGGTAGAGGGAACCAAGTTCTAAGACACTCCGCTCCCAATTCCACTGAATTTTTGTCTCGACAGCACAGCGAAACAATGAAAATATTAAATATTTCATTTTCTCGAGTGAGAATCGAACACACAACTTATCGAGTTTACAGTCACAAGCTTGTACCTCACCCCCACTACAGGCCTCATTTTATATTAGTGGCCTATTTAATGCTTGGCTCCCTCTGCCTACCCTGCTATTGCACGAAAAATATTTTAAATCTACGTAAATTAGCTTCACGCTGTATCCCGCACACAGCAGAGTAGGCAAAAGGAACCTAGAGTTAAGTTAATCTACGTAATTATTTACATAATGATATTTGATATTTCAAACCACGAAATGATTCACATTTACACACACACACACACTATTTATCTAGCAGTTATGTAAATACAGTGTTTTAGAAAAAAAATCCCATTCAAATCGTCGAGTTCAAAAGTCAAAAACCTAAAGACTTCAAAGAATGACAGACCTAGATTGGCGTATTACTAATATCTTGTGCACGCAACAATCATGAGATAGTTGATTATACCATAGGAATAAAGCTCAAAATCGTTTGGCAAACGGAAAACGTTAAATATGCAAAATATTAAGTAAGAAATTGGTACTCTAAACTTCTTAGTTGAGATTTATATGTGACACAGACCTCGCTTAGGGTTGGCAGCGGGAATGCAAAAAAAAAAATAAAATTACTTATAATATTTTTTTTTATGTAAGTAAATCAATATATTTTATTACTTCAACTCGACAGCACTAGCAGAAAACATACTATCAATATTTAAAAATATGTTAATAGAAATAAAATGTGGAATCTAAAAGTGTGGATACTGGATATTACAAGACATTATGCTAAAATCATTAGCAATATAAATGGTATACTATGTTTTATTGATTAAAAGATTATATTTACATAAACAAAATATTTAAGTTACTAAAATATCACTTTTAAAGCTATTTTATATGTAGAATATAGGATATAAAAAAAATCTAATCAGCTTCACGCTGTATCCCGCACACAGCAGGGTAGGCAGACACTCCCGTTCCCCACTTTCTGCCGAATTCTGGAGTCGTTGCGTGTTGAGTGGCAGAACTCAACGCCGCGCTTAACCTCGACACCAGAGCGAAGAAATGGAAATATAAATTTAAGTAAATATTTCATCTCCTCGAGTGGGGATCGAACCCACAACCAGCCGATTTTACAGTCACACTTCGTGCCGTTGCGCCACGACTGGCCTCAATATTTAATATGTATATTTTAGGAAATAATTCTATGTAAGAGAAATCTTGTTAAAGCGTGAGCGTACAGATGATCTCCCTTGTAGTATCATACAATAGGTACTATTATTGTCAACCCCATGTTTTTTTTTTATATAGATAACGTACGCACATGGCTACGGCAGAATGCTTAACAATTGTAAGCAAACAAAGCGTATCGATTGGAGAAGCGTGTCACTCAGAATTTTGTGGAGTGATATGAATAAAGTAGTTTTAATATATTTTTTTTTCGACTTCACACTGTATTCTGCATATAGCAGAGTAGGCAGAGGGAACCTAGTGTTAAGATGCTCCGTTCCCCCCGTTCATGAATTTTCGAGGTATTGCGTGTTGAGTCAAGGAACTCGACGCCGCGCTTTTGCCTTGATACTAAAAGCGAAAAAATGAGAATTTCTTCCTTCGCTCTAAACGTAGCAAACCGCGGCTTTCAGTTCAGTTCCGTCACTCAACACGCAAGACCTCCAGAAAGCGACGGAAAGTGAAGAACGGAAGTATCTTTTTTTTTTTTTTAATACAGGGTTCCCAGGTTCCTTTTACGTACTCTGCTATGTGCGGGACACACTGTGAAGCTAAAAAATCTCGAAAATGTGTCAACCCTAGCAAGCACATCAATTCGCCGCATCAGACAATTGACCGTTAATTGCGATTGTTTTAAAATGGAGCGGTCGCCATGTTTTAACAATATGAGCCATACGTTTTGATACATCTTACACCAGTGTGTTGGGTTTTATTATTTCTTTTAGGTATAATAAACTATATATACATACATACAGATTTGTAAGTAATTTTATATTTGTATGATGTTTGTAATTTTTAAGTTTGTTTATGTGGTTTTAGTTTTTGTTTTATTGAATATATTGTTTGATAAGATTTCGATCTCGTTTCATACAATAATATTTGATTTTCATCTTCTTTTTTTTGTTATTAATTGTTATACATAATTATAACAGTGTAACATTACAGAAACAAACACCACCAACTTCTTTGAAATAGTAAAACATAATTTGTCAAGAACAATTCTTGTCAAATTTCAGTATTTATTTATACTTTCTATTTCTAAAACCGAAATGAAATCTTTGCACCGAACACACGAAAACCAAACATAATATACAAAAACAACAAAATACGGTTCAAGAATAATAAAAATATCAACTTTCTACGCTATTATCACCAAAAATATACCTCTAAACAGTCAGAAGATGTGTTTTAATCAATATTCAAAATGTACCGCCGTGGTCCCGACGACAGAAATCGTGTAACGATGGTAGGGAATACTAATACAGAAATGTATCCATTTGTATTCAACTAGATTGTGGTGGACGTCGTGCTAGCTATGCGTGGCACTGTACTTAGTTGTTCTTATCTCGAAATCTAGGCTTAGAGTGTCCTTGTTAGAACATTATAAATATATTATTTGACCCTTTGCTGGGTGTTGGGAATACTGATGTTTTGAAGGGCGTAAATAGCTTTTATTGTATGGGATTTGTTGGGAAGTGTATGTGAGATGTATTAAAGGTTGTCAGTTCGATTCTCGGTTATGTTAAGTTAGGACAAAGTGAGACGTTTGTTATACGACTTCCAATGTCTGTTAGAGGGTGAAAAGTGGAAAACGGAGTATCTTAACACTATTTTCTATTTATATATACTCCATATGAAATGTGAAATGCTCAATAATAAGAAACATATGTATATAAGGTCGCAAGTTCGATATTGTGAAAGGTATAGGCTCGAAGGGATAAGTTATTGTGAAATATATTATGTAGTTCATTTGAATCGTAAAATGTAACAGTATCGCTTTGCTTAAAGCGTCATTTGTTTTAATTATCATTATAATTATGTTTAAACAAAAGTTTAAACAACTACAGCTATTGTTTAAGCAGTATTGTTTAATAATAAGTGAATTAAGAATAATTATAAAGATCGTTTAGTTTTAAAGTTATGATTTTGAGATAGTTTTTGTTGAAAATGTAAGAGATTACAAACAATTTTTACGGTTAAATCATTCGTGTAAATGAAAAATTAGAAAAGTTCAAATTCTAAATATAAAAATAACTGGATCTAAAACTAGATATACGTCCCATAAGGGCATTTACACACGAACAAACATTATAATTAATACGCAACACCAGATGCGGTGTAATTAAAAATGTATAGAAAAACGCAATACGACTACACGCTAGTTTTTAAACGACAAGTTACACAAGTTCTACAAAACTGTGAGAACCGATGCAACCCGGCCGAATGGAGAAGCTCCGCGATACATCGAAAGCTCGATACATTCGCGCGTCAACACACCGCGGCCGTGTTGCACCACCGCGCTTTCATAAGCTCCAGATATTCAAAACTTACCTTCTACATGTAGTCTCGCCGTCAGCGACAGCAAAATGTATACAGATAAAATTTTAATCCCATAATCCGGTATAAAGTTTCTTGACCACATCTTGAAACACAACATTCACACATGGATCACACACATTTATTTTCCTATTTCTATGTTTTGCACACAATTAACAACACTTCACCGTATTAAATCTAAGAACTGACACTTCATTTTGTTTTTGAACTGTTGTTACGTCGAGAATCCTTGTGCATTGGTCATTTTAGCGGTAAAACACATTCAAATGAAACGTAAGCCCGGTAGAAACATGCGCAGCCGCGTCCTGCTCGCATCTGACGGCTTTGTTCGTAAATACACTGTGTACGGTAAATCAAAATGGCGGACGAGTGCTTTGTGTGCGTGCGCGCACCTTTTTATCGCGCTTAAATTGAAAAATCAAGCTTTTAAACTATTATAAATAGTTAAAACTTATATTTTGGGACTATTTATAAGTTATTTCTTTTATAGAATAGCGAGTTTTGGCCCAAAAATCCGTGAGAACGCGAACACGCACACATACATCGATACGCGAAGGAATGTTGATTCAATGGAGAAATCATGCAATTCAACACTAGTCGGCGGAGCTTTCGGACCTAGTAGTTCCACATCACTAGCAAAGATGGCGCTAGTGTTTTATAATAATATAGGGGTTGAATTAGAGAGGGGAATATTATTATCTAGTCCGTTAAACTTATAATAATAATTACTTTGTAACGTGCATTCGTATTTAATTGGTTTGTATGCTACATACTATTAAACACAACACTTAGCTTATTTTGTTAAATCGATATCGTTGTTGAGCTTTTACTGAGTTTTGTAGAATTAGGACTGTACATAAAGTTTTTATCTAATAAATTCAATTTAATTAAACTTAACTAATTTATAATAGTAGAAATGGCTATGTGCTATCAAAGGCATCCTTTTGAAATTGAAACAGAAGATAAACTAACGACGATAAATACAAAAATATTTGAAGTTAAAAAGAAAATACAATTGTCAGGTAAAATAATTATTAGATATACATAAATATATATAGAAGTTATACATATCACAACAAAATATTAGTTAAGCTTTAGTCTATGTGTATAAAACTCTTTTGTTACTGAATGACAGACAGACAACGCATGGACGAAATTATTGGACTTAGAAGTGGAAAGTAGGAATTTTGCACGTAGGCAGTTTAGATAGTGTATAGGAGTACTAAGATATAATTTCTTGAGATTCCTACGGGAACGAGAATAAACAGGATTTCCATTTCACTTCACAAAATCCGTGCAAGTAAATTTATGCATATATGTATCCGTATAAGATACTGCAAAAAATGCGGCGTTTAGTTTCGCCAGCAACACGTAATTCTGTGGAAACTGAAGAGCGGAGGACCTTCTGCTTACCCTGTTATAAACAAGATACAGAGTGAAGCTGAAAAAATATATAATGATTAAATACTAGTCATCGCCCGTTTCAAAGAAATGTATCACTCGGTTTTATTCCTTTTTATATAAAAATAATTCCTTCCTTTTTATATTAAATATATAAGTATATAAAATAATTATATAAAAAATTAAACTTTTTATTAACTTTAACATTAAAGAGGGTCAAAGAAAATCTAATTATGAGGAAAATGAAGCTGAGAAAAAACAAAACAGTGACTTAATAGATACACTGAAAAAAGAAATAAGAATTCGATTACAGGAGCTCGCACAAGCGAGAGAGATAGTGGGGGAGGAAGAGGCACAGGTCAAAAAATATATTAACGATGTCTGTCCAATTGGCAACAAAAGTTCGGAACAAGTAAGTACATAGACATTAGGGGGCGTTTGACAGCGCGACCGTTGGGGGTTCCGATTTCCACTCGGTATTATTTCCACTTCACCGCTCAGTTAAAAAGACCGAGCACGACGTTAAAGTCCGGCTTAATAAGAACACAGTCACAACACAACAAGTCTTAATAAGAACACAGTGTCTGAACACTTGGTTCCCAGGTTCCCTCTGCGTATCCTGCTGTGTGTGGGATACAGTGTGAAGCTTAATAAAAAATACTTTACCGGAATTTAATCCTTAAAACATATTACCATCATAATTTTCTGCACATTTAGAAATTTTGCTTTCAATAGATAAATGATATAAATAAGATTGAACGACGATGTGAATTTATTACAGAGTATTGTATTTATGAAACTTACTACTTACTTTATAGTAGAAAAAATTACATAGAATAAAAGATATAATACACAATTAATATCATAGAATATGAGATGTATTACACAATTTAATTAAAAAAATATATTTTTCTTTTATAATTAAAAGATACCTTTAAAGTTGGTTTGTGAATATGCTAATTATGTATAATAAATAATACACAATAAATTTGCACATATTTTTATTTTTGACCAGTCCAAGAAAATGTATTCAAATTAAAAGTTCAAGGTTTATTAATTTTGGATTTTAAGTAAATGTCTATTTTTAGGGTTCCGTCAAAAAAGGAACAGGAAAGTAAAAAGGAACCTTTATAAGATCACTTTGTCTGTCCGTCCGTCTTCGACGTCGTCATCGTCAAGAGCTTGTATCTCACGAACGCTTGGAGATATCGAGTTGAAATTTAAACCATATACCTAGATCTAGGACCCCATGATTACTTGAAAAAAAAAGTATTTCTACATTTACTTTAAAAAAAATGGCCGTTTATATAGCAAAAAACGCGTATTTCGACACTTTAAAGGGAATCAAAATTAATAGGGTACTTCTTTTTAACCTAGAATTATGAAGCTGCTAGTTCAAGTGAGATATTAGATGAGAGGGCTCTGGCTATGTTAAGCTTGAATTTCAGAAAAAGCCCGAGACCTCTAATTTTTGTACGGAACCCTCGGTGGACGAGCCCGACTCGCGGTTGTCCGATTTTTTATATTTATATGTCAAATAATATTCAGTTAAAGTCATCTAGAATATTTTATTCATTTTATGATATGTAATTTAATATTTCGTTTTAGAAGCTATTATATCATTTCTTATCTAGCAATCACATCCTATGGAATCCTAGAAAATGTTAATTTTTCTAGGATTCCATAGGATTTTTATTTGTTTTTATATGTTTTCTAAATAAGTAAAATTTACGATGTTTAGATATATCAATAAAATTTTGTATTTCAGTAATCAAATCGTTTTCTGAATGTAATATTTAATATTTTCTTCGTTCTGGTGTCGAGGCAAAACGCGGCGTTGAGTTCTGCCACTCAACACGCAATGCTTCTGGAAGACGACTGGAAGGAAAAATAGGAAACTGAGTGTCTCTGCCTACCCTGCTGTGTTCGGGATGCTGCGTGACGCTAAAAAAATAAACGCTAATATTTAATATCATGTAAATATTATATAATTAACAAGCTCCGACACAAAAAGCTCTAAAAATGAACAAACAACTAGAAAAATGCTGATACCTGAACTTATTTTCTTGAACTGTCGTGGCTAAGAACACTCTAAATTAAGTCACGTTTCGAACAAGAAAAAAATAAATTAAAATTGGCTTATTTGTTTGAGAGCCACAGCAGTACCGAATACACACAGGCCGAGGGATCCCGGGAATCTAGTGCTAAAGCACTCCATTCCGATTAAGACACTTTAATTCTGGAGGTATCAGTCGTGTATCTCAACGCCGCGGTCTGTCTTGTTACCAAAACGAGAATATAAAAATATGAAACATTTCATTTCTTCGAGTGGGAATCGAAGCCACAGTCTGTCGTGTTTATAGTCGCACGCTTGTACCCACTACTGCGCCACGCCTGGCCCTCCAACCATAGAACATAAAAATAATTTTATTTCAGCTGATTCACAACTTAGACCTCAAAGTAATAGAACAAAGGAAAATGTTGGACCTATTGAAATACGACAAAGGCAGCAAGAAGAAGAAACTGCGCAACTTAGAAAAAGAATACGAGAAGCTTTTAATAGAAAGTACTAAAAGTGATTTAGTGAAATCAAAAATCACAACTCGAGCAAGAAAGGTATGTTTTGATTTTAAATTAATAAATAAATTAAATTAAGTACATTTTAGTTTATGTATCTGTAACTGTTGTTATTTTATAATATGATAAAAAAATCTGCTGGACTTATAAAGATAAAATTTGGCGTTAAGATAGCGAGTGTAGAGGAACATTAAGATTCTTCGAAACTTCTAAAAGAAAAAGGCTAAACTAGATTTTTATTTTTACTAGTTGCATTATAATCTAAAATTTCTGCATATTGTGCCTAGAAAACTAAAGTGCAATTATTTTTTAAGATTCAAATCTTCACGAAATTTATAGAGTACTAGACTAGAGTTCAAAGACATATTTAACAATATTTTCAAAGAATTTATTAAATATTTTCGACAGATTTTTTTGTAATTATTACAATTGTGCAAATTTCAGAATGTCTCCCATTTGGAGAATGAAATTCACAAAGTCCTCATTCAATGGACGGAAGCAGAACTTGTTAAGAAGAAATATTCTTCTATCAGGTAAATAAAAAAAAATACATAAGTAAATTAAAAAAAAAAGTAATGTAACGCAACTCTTCTGCGTAGCAGAGTATGCAAAGGCTACTGTGTGTACACTCCGTTTCCTACTTCCCGCCCATTTTTAGAGAAGTTGCGTGTTACGGAGTGGAACTCAAAGCCACGCTTTATCTTGTTACCGGAACGAGGAAATGAAAATAATTGATATTCCCAGATGGGATTCGAACCCACAGCCATCATGCTTACTATCCATATATTAAGCCATAGTTCCATTGCGTTGACAATGACTTATTTTTTGTTAAAAATATATAGAAATACCTACATATACAATAAGTTTAAATATTTTACATCTATTTAACAGACAAGCTTTAATAGAAGATTCAGTGAAATTTGAAAGCTCACTCTCGAGGATAGAAGATGTTTTAAAGAAGCAAAAAGAAGAAATAAAAAAGCTTGAGGTATTTTTTATATATTTTTTATATATATTTATAACTTTTGTTGAAACTGATTATAAATTCAAAATGAGCGTATCGTTTTCGATTAATTCTATTGGTATATAATAAGACGGTAAAAATATTTTGTCTGTACATTTAGTGATTTTGACTGAAACGGGTAGAGGGACACTTAAAAAGAATAATAGAAAGCAAAATTTTTTTTTTAATTTCCTGTCTGTCTGTCAATATATATGGTCACATTTTTCTCTGTAAGTACTGCACCGGTTTACTTAAAAGTTTCACCAACAGCTTTGTTTTAAATAAGTATTTTTCTTTCCTAAGTGTGGAATAACACTTTAAAAATGTTTAAAAAAGCTTTGATTTAACTTAACTTAACAATAAAGTTTGTTTCATCAAAATCGGTTCATTAAAAAAAGTTATCGTCATTTGAATAAACTCAAGGCATTAGTTTGCTTGTGAATGTTATATAGCAATCGCGCTGATAAAGTTCTTGGCTAAAGAATGACATTCGAAACGTCTTGGTTATATGAGTGTTGATAAAAATAAATACTTTTGAAGCACTATTATACAATATTTTATACAATAAAGTAAGCAAAATTGAATTTTAGTGGAGATTACTTTCATAAAATATAACAGTCAAGTGTAAGTAAGTCGTAATTAATAAAAAAAGAGATAAAGAACGATTTGATCTTCAAAGAAATATCAAGTAAATACATAGATTTTTTTGTTCGTTCGTTCATTTGAAATAAATCTATATAAAAATGCCTAAAAACATCCAATACCATATTTACCAATTGTACATTTAGCTAACAATATATGTAACTAATTTAAAAGCTGTACAGAAGTTAATATGCAATCATTACAGTTATTTTACAAAGAATTTTATGAATCCTTATCCAAATCCATATTTTTACATTTAATGCTGTTTCTGTTTTTGAAGTAAATTAAATTATTCATTGATATCAGCACATTTAACAGAGTTTCAAAATTATGATGAGACGTACATTACATAGGTAAAAAGAACGTAATGTTACAAAAATATTTACGTATAACAAATAAATAGCCTTATATATATTTTTATAAATATCAAATGTCAACATTGGTCGTATTTTTTAATACAAAACAATGAAAAATTCTTATACAAATTACGATAATGTAGTTAAAAAATCATATGTAATATTCTAATATTACCGACTAAAGTAATAAAAAATCATATTAGAACTCATTATTGTTGTCAATCAATTCTGTTTATTAAATCAATAATCATGTAGTTTAAGCGGGCGAAGCCGCGGGCGGGCCGCTAGTACATAATATGCGTTCAAACATTTAATCTCGATTCTACATATTATTTTAAACAGATAGTTCGCGAAGAAGCCGCCGACATGCGCCTGCGCGCCAGCGCGGCCACCGGCGCCGAGGCGGCGCGCGCGGCCGGCGCCGAGCACGGCCGCGCCGCCGAGCGCGCCTACTTCGCGCACAGGTTCGACGACAGGAGGCGCGAGCTGGACAAGCTGGAGAAGAGGATATTCCCGCCTGCACGTATGTTATATTAAGATCGCCTCTAAATAAAATAAATCAGCTTCACGCTGTATCCCGGAAATAGCAGAGTAGGCAGAGGGAACCTAGTGTAAGACACTCCGTTCCCCACATTCTGCCGAATCCAGAGACATTGCGTGTTAAGTGGCAGAACTCAACGCCGCGCTTTGCTTCGACACCAGAGCGAAGAAATGGAAATATAAATTTAAATAAATATTTTATCTCCTCGAGTGGGGATCGAACCCACAACCTGTCGGTTTTACAGTCACACTTTGTGCCGCTGCACCGAGACTGGCCTCATAAACGCTTCTCGCGTTTATGTAAAAAATAAATGTAATATACATTATAAATAAATGTAAAATTATGGCTAAATGCAACTATCATTTTGTATTTTTAACTATAGTAGAAAATAGATATGATGATAATTTAGTAACGCCTGGCCTGTTACAGACATGATATTATTATTAAAATTTAGATTTTACGCACAAATTCAGTAGAATATTCTGTGTAAAACACAAATAATCGAAACCGCGCTTTTATATAAGACAAGAAAATAAAAATTACCAAAATATTTAGTATAAATTCACTGTGAGAAATCGAACTAACACAAATCGTACGTATAGTAACTGCGCCATATATTTTTATATATATTAATATATATATATATAAAAGGACTTGTGCTGACTGACTGAGGTAAGACGCACGCAGAGCCGTAACCGCTGATGGTAGAAACGTGAAATTTGGGCAGATGTTTATTTTCATATTCTGGACATCCACTAAGAAGGGAATTTGAAAAATGTTAACCTTAAAGGGATGAAATAGGGGTTGAAAGTTTGTATGGAAAAAAAAATTAATCTGTACCGATTTTTATAAAATTTGAAATTCAGACTTTTAAAAATATTACATTGAACACGTGTTTCATGGTTTTTAAGAATTCACCCCCTAAGGATTCAAATAAGGGATTGAAAGTTTATATGGAAAAATCTTTAAATTGCCACCGATTTTTATAAAAATTTAGATTCAGACTGTTAAAAATATTTTATTGAACACGTGTTTCGTGGTTTTTTTAGAATTCACTGCTAATAAGCGGGCGAAGCCGCGCGCGCCCACTAGTCTATATATATAAAAGGACTTGTGCTGACTGACTGAGGTAAGACGCACGCAGAGCCGTAACCGCTGTGCGTAGAAACGTGAAATTTGGGCAGATGTTTATTTTCATATCCTGGACATCCACTAAGAAGGGAATTTAAAAAATGTTAACCCTAAAGGGATGAAATAGGGGTTGAAAGTTTGTATGGAAAAAAATTTTAATCTGCACCGACTTTTATAAAATTTGAAATTCAGACTCTTAAAAATATTTCATTGAACACGTGTTTCATGGTTTTTAAGAATTCACCCCCTAAGGGTTCAAATAAGGGGATGAAAATTTATATGGAAAAATCTTTAAATTGCCACCGATTTTTATAAAAATTTAAATTCAGACTATTAAAAATATTTTATTGAACACGTGTTTCGTGTTTTTTTTTGGATTCCCTCCTAATAAGCGGGCGAAGCCGCGCGCGCCCTCTAGTATATATATATATAAAGTTATTTATTATTTTTAATTGTTTGTTATTCCTTAGTTCGTCCTGTAAGACAAGAATCAACAAGATCTACTGAAGGTGACGCCGCCACTGAAGAACATTCGGCAGCCACGCAAATGGAAGAACTGTTCCAACGTCTGATGAAACTAACAGGTTTACTTTTTTCTGTATACCATAGCAGGGTAGTCAGAGGGAAACTGGGAACCTGGGCGTTAAGTTCCACCATTCAACACGCAATGCCTTCATAATTCGCGGTAAGTGGGGAACAGATGTGTTTTAACGCGAGCGGAGTGTTTTCACACTAGGTTCCCTCCTTTATATATAGTGTCAGGCACTATCATGTGCGGGATATATGGTGAAACTAAAAATAAATGAATATTTTACAAATTTTCACGTATTACAAACTTTCATTTACATATAAATAAAATTACTATATGTACAGATATTACTTACATATATATTTAATAACAGGTGTAACAGATCCAGAAGAAGTATTCGACAGGTTCAGAGCTCAACGCGAGACGTCGAAACGACTGAACTACTTACAGCAGTCCACTGAAGAAGAGAAGCTCCAATTGGAACAAACTCAGACCTCTTTGATGGGGGAGCTGGAAGGATATAAATTTGCATCTGTGAAGGATAAAGATGAGTATGTTTTTTGTTATTATAATTAAATAAGATTTTCCTATTCTTTAGTATGATTTAATTTTTTTTAATTTAAATCAAAATTAGTTACTATATGCTATAAACGCTTTCCTTCATCTTTATATTCTTAGTACCCTACGACGACCATACGACGCGTGGATAAATATTATGTTTAATAAAAAAAATAAAATAAATCAGATTCACGCTGTATCCCGCACACAGCAGGGTAGGAACCTGGTGTAAGGCACTCCATTTCCCACTTTCTGCCGAATTCTGGAGGCATTGCGTGTTAAGTGGCAGAACTCAACGCCGCGCTTGTCCTCGACACCAGAGCGAAGAAATGGAAATATAAATTTAAGTAAATATTTCATCTCCTCGAGTGGGGATCGAACCCGCAACCAGTCGGTTTTATAGTCACACTTTGTGCCGCTACGCCACGACTGGCCTCAAATATGTTTAATAATAACTAGCGGCTCGCCCACGGCTTCGCCCGCTTAAAATACATGATTATTGATTTAATAAGCACAACCGATTGACAACTATAATGACTTCTAATATGATTTTTTTTACGACATTATCGTCAAAGAATTTTTGATTGTTTTAAATAAAAAAATACGACCATTGTTGATATTTGATATTTATAAAATATACATAAAGCTAATTATGTATTACACGTATACAGGGTGGAAGTATCAGCACCACATTAAATGAAACCACAGTATTAACTACTTTATAAAAGCCGACGCACGCACACATAAACCTATCAAAGGAACACCGCCGCACACGCCTCATTTGGAAATCGAGTCGTATGTATTGGCGATAAAGTTCAAAGTTGTTTAACCTTTAGTAGTATATTTGTAGTAGTAAGTGTTTATGTTATTGGGATCTATACGTAATCGCGTCACACGAAATACAGGTATGGATAAAAATCGCGAAATGAAAAAAAAATCCTACGTCCAAACTGTTGATGCATCTTGATTAATTTCTTTAGGTATAAGTTTGAAATATTTTACCCTATATGCTGTTTCCGTAAATGGAGCGCTGCCTCTTCCACCCTGTATATTTTTGTAACTTTATGTTCTTTTTACCTATATAATATACGTCTCATCATAATTCTAAAACTCTGTTAAATGTGCTGATGTCAGTGAATAATTTAATTTATAGGATTCATAATATTCTTTGTAAAATAACTGTGTTAATTGCATATTAACTCCTGTACAGTTTTTAAATTAGTTACATATATTATATGAACGAACCAACCAAAATATCTTTGTATTTACTTGATATTTCTTTCAAGATCGTTCTTTATCTCTGTGTTGAATTAAAATAAATTAAAATTAGCTTCACGCTGTATCCCGCACATAGCACGGTAGGCAGAGGGAATCTAGTGTTAAGACACTCCGTTCCCCACTTTCTGCCGAATTCTGGAGGCATTGCGTGTTCTCGTTCTTTCGTGTTCTCGTTCGCTCGACACCAGAGCGAAGAAACGGAAATATAAATTTAAGTAAATATTTCATCTCCTCGAGTGGGGATCGAACACACAACCAGTCGGTTTTGCAGTCACACCTCGTGCCGATGCGCCACGACCGGCCGGTTGAATTAATTACGACTTAAACTTAACTGTTATGATTTATGAAAGTAATCTCCACTAACAATTCAACTTTGCTTACTTTATTGTATAAAATATTATATAATAATGCTTCAAAAATATATATTTTTATCAACAATCATATAAACCAGACGTTTCGAATGTCATTCTTTAGCCAGGGTCATACCAGCGCGATTGCTATATAATATTCGCAGGCAAAGTAATGCCTTGAGTTCATTCAAATGACGATAACTTTTTTTTTAATGAACCGATTTTGATGAACTAAACTTTAGTACTCAAGTTGAGTTAAAACAAAGCAATTGGTGAAATTTTCATGTAAATCGGTTCAGTACTTTCAGAGAAAAATGCGGACAAAAATATGTCGACAGACAGACAGACAAGAAGTTCAAAAAAAATCTTTTTGCTTTCTATTATTCTTTTTAAGTGTCCCTCTATCCATTTCAGTCAAAATTACTAAATGTACAGACAAAATATTTTTACTGTCTTATTATATATAGAGATAGAGATTATAATAAAAAAAAAAATATTATGACTTAAAAGTAAATATGATAACATTTCAGAGGTCAAGAGGAAATAAATGAACTGAAATTGAAAATAGAAAATGAGGAAAAAGAGTACGCGGAGTTGCAGAAGAAGTATGAAGAGCTGGAAGCGTTCCTTCTAGAAATTAAAAGATTACTGTACGATTTATGTAAAATGTTAGATGTGAGTGAATTTTTTATTTTTTTTAGTGTTATTCTAAACTTACGAAAGCGAAATATCAAAAAAATTGAAAGAAAGTTTTTTAAGTTTTTTGGAGTTAAAATCCTTCAGGTCTTTGTCCAGCAGTGGACATCAAAGGGGTAATATGATGATGATAATGAATACTTTAATCTTTTATAAATAAATCAAATAGATAAATCAATATATATTATATATTTGAGGCCGGTCGTGGCGCAGCGGCACGAGGTGTGACTGCAAATCCGACTGGTTCTGGGTTCGATTCCCACTCGAGGAGATGAAATATTTACTTAAATTTATATTTCCATTTCTTCGCTCTGGTGTAGAGGTTAAGCGCGGCGTTGAGTTCTGCCACTCAACACGCAATGCCTCCAGAATTCGGCAGAAAGTGGGGAACGGAGTGTCTTAACACTAGGTTCCCTCTGCCTACCCTGCTGTGTGCGGGATACAGCGTGAAGCTAATTTAATTTAATTTTAATTTTAGATAAATCAGCTTCACGCTGTATTCCGCACACAACAGGGTAGGCAGAGGGAACCTAGTGTTAATACACTCCGTTGCCCACTTTCTGCCGAATTCTGGAAGCATTGCATGTTGAGTGGTAAAACTCAACGCCGCGCTTAGCCTCGGCACCAGAGCGAAGAAATGGAAATATAAGTTTAAGTAAATATTTCATCTCCCGGAGTGTGGATCGAACCCACAACACTTATCATAATTGAGCTCGGAGACCGAGTTTGTGAAATGGTTGTAGGTTCAATCCCCATCTGTAGAAACTTGTATTTAAAAGGTTTTATTATTACAAAGCAAGGTTTTAATTTCAATATTTGGAAAATAGAAAAAGAACTGTCAAAGGGCAATATCTATTTATTGCGAAATTCAGATATGTGTGTATAAAAAGAAAATTAACTAAAAAATAGCTGATTGTCTGTAAAGTCGGCTTATAGATGATAATTTCACGTGAAAAAAAAGAATGAAGAAAACATTTATAAAAAATGCATTCTTTTATGAATTGAATTGAACAATTACTACTGAATTAACTTTAATTTGTATAGTACCAAAAAGGAATTAATTGAAAATTATATTTTTATGGTTCTGTACCTTGAAAGGAAAAAACGGAACCCTTATAGGATCAGTTTCTAGTCCGTTCGTCCATCTGTCAAGACAGTTTTTCAAGGTATCAAGCTCAAAGTTAGATCAAATATTCAGATCTACTGTCCCTTGGTGTCCAGAACAAAAATCAAGTTTCTAAGTCACCGCAATCAAAAAATACGGGCGTATATGCATCTTTTTTGTTGTATTCTGTATGAATTCGCCGCGGAATCAAAACCTATTGGGTATCTACTTCCCGTGTACCTACAGTCTTGAAATTTGGTTTGAAGTAACTATATAAAAGTCAAATTTTATAAATATTTCACAGAAAAATATAATGACAAACTTATATTAGTAGTTAATTTCATAGAAATTGAGTGTCAAGCCTGCAAACTTAAGTTTGTAATTTTTTTTTAAGTTCTATTTCTCGTTGACCTACAATTCTTAAATTGATACGGACGCCTCCGTGGGCGCGTCTGACTCGTTCTTAACTCGTTTTTTTGTTTTCAAAAATTAACATTTATTTGACTAACTTACTTGAGGCTAATCGTGGCGCAGGGACACAAGTGTGTGACTGTAAACACGACTGGTTGTGGGTTTGAATCCCTCTCGGATAAATGAATTATTGTTTATTAATATTTTTATTTCTTCTCTCTGTACCAAGGCGAAAGCCTAGCATGAACGGAGAGTCTTAACACAATGTTCCCTATGCTTACCCTGCTATATACGGGATAGCTTGAAGTTTATATTTACACTTTTTAGGTCGAATATATTTTTTACTTAAATTAAACAAATTAGTTCCTAGTAACAATATACACTCCGCTCAGGCGGAACGTGACAATTAGTCATGTTTTTATTGATTTATAAGATGTTATCATATCAAATTTAGAAAAATATATACATGTTATATACAATATAATACAATTTTAAACAGATCATAGGTGAACCGCCAATGCCTGAATGGACAGCTGAAGCACGTGACATTGCGGAGATCCTCACCGTACTCTCTGTTAGATATAACACTGCGAGGAACAGAAGTGCCCTCCTCTCGCAGAAACAGAGAGATCATGTGGTACCTTCTAACGTAAGTCAAAAACTTAATATAGAAGCCTCACTATTATATATTGGAAACAAACAAGCATTTGAGTTTACACTAAGTTACTACACTAAATATGGCAGATCTAAACGGTAATTGCTCTTAATGACAATTAAATAGTAATTGGTCTCTGTGTGTGGCTGTAAGTTATAAGTTGCCGCATACTGCAAAAAGATATAATATTTAGAGTGACATTCTAAATTCTATTCAAATAAACTACAGGGAAGAAATTATTAATATTTATTTCCTAGCTGTGGTAACGAGACAAAACGCGGCGTTGAGTTCTGCTAGTACACGCTATATTCCAAAAATTGGTCAGTGCATAAGGAACGAAGTGTCTCATCTGATTCCAACTGCCTATCCTGCTATATGCGAGATACAGCATGAAGCTAAAAAATTAAAAATATGAACACTTATTAAATATCATTACTATCAGCAAAAAGTGAGGAACGGAAGTGTCCTAAAGGTAACGAGAGTGTCTAAGCACAAGGATCCCACCTCCCACCGTACTATAAGCGGGCCGGAAGCTAAAGAACTATAATCAAAACACAAATAACAAATTTTTATCAATTTTTTATTGAGTTAAAAAGATTTATTCTTAAAAAATGGCAGACGACCAGCGGCGCCCCCTCCGTGACCGGCGTCAGCGCGCGCTCGCCGAGCACGCTCAAGGACTCCGACAGAGTACTTCCCACCTACAAGGAGTTGGTTACGAGGGAACCTGTGAAAGCCCCGCGTGAGTATTTTTACAATATTGAAGATACAGTGGCTAATCTATCGAAATATAACGTTATTATTGCTTATCCGGTTATATGAGGTTCTGTTAGGTTAGTTAAATAATATAAATTAAAAACTTAATTATTCTCTATTATTTAGCTTTTTAGGTTTCTTATTTATTTTTTGGCTTTAGACATCTGTTTGTGTCATAATGTATATAGTATATAAAAATGAGAAGTTAGTACTTTATTAAAACATTAAAACAAAATATTTCTGAAATAATAAGAAAAATGAGGCCGTCATCGTCGTAGGTGGCTTAGAGGCTGGCTGTAAGCGCGATGAATGTGGATTCGATTCTCTTGAAGGAAATAAACTATATTCATTTACGCGCTTTGGTAACAAGACAAAGCAAAGTGTTGAGTTTCTCCACCTAAAAATGAATATCTCAAAAATTATTTGGAACGGAGTGTCTTAACACTAGGTTTCCTCTGCATACTCTCAGCATGAAGCTAAGAGAAAAATGATTACTCAGTAAATATTCTTCCCTCAGCGTCCGATGAAGAAGAGGATATTCCGTCGCGTTGCTACTTGAAGAGACAAGCGCAACTCATCGTGGACACCAAGTGTAGGAGGAAAGGGTTCCGCACACCTTATCCTAGGAAATAGATTATAGTTCCGTCTGCCTACCGTGCTATATGTGGAATGGCGTATGAGACTTAAATAAATAAAATTAACAAAAATTGAATATTAAATATGTTAAAATTAAATACCTCTGTCTATTATATCATTGTTTTTACTTTATGTCTGTATACATTTAAATAAATAAATAATATTTTATTGATTTTGTCTATTTTTAATATTAGAATGGAATGTAAATACTAGTATAAAGAATATGTCAATATATTAGTATAAAGAATATATAAGTAATAAAAAAATATCTCGCATATAGCTGAGCAGACTGCAAAAACCTAGTGTCAAGAGTTCAAGACATTCTGTTCGTCAAAATTGGCGTGTTAACTGGCGAAACACAACACCGCGCTCTGTCTTACTGGGAAATTTACTTACTGTCTAAGTGGGAAAATGGAAAAAAGTCTTTCTCTCTAGAGGAAATCGAACATCAAGCCCACAGTAATGTTTCTCGATGTAGTTAAAAGTTTACAACTAAATTTATTTTTTTTTCTTAATGATAACTTTTTCTTATAATTTGCATTTTTTTAATAAATTAAAATAGGGATGAATAATAAATTCTTTTACGAGTCCGTTGTGACCCTGGAGCCCAAGCTTGCGACGTTAACGCGACAGTTGTGTGTACGGTTCCCACTCGAGGACTGTAAAAAATAATATTTTTGCTTTGGTAACCAGGCAAAACGTGGCGTTGCGTTGTGTTCCGCCGCTCAATATGTGATACTTCGAGACTTGTCTAAAAGAAGTGGATCGAGTGTCTTAACACTAAGTTCCCAGTTTCCTTCTACCAACCCTGGTAAGTACGGAATACAGTCTGATGTGTTAAAAATCGGAAGCGGGTAACGTTTTTAAACAAGCACGTTAAAAACACATATCGTCTATATGATTC
The DNA here is from genome assembly GCA_013421005.1 of Heliconius erato x Heliconius himera. Classification (NCBI taxonomy): domain Eukaryota; kingdom Metazoa; phylum Arthropoda; class Insecta; order Lepidoptera; family Nymphalidae; genus Heliconius; species Heliconius erato x Heliconius himera. The sequence goes on from JAATLQ010035540.1 coordinate 187,502, forward strand.
TAAACTATTTTGAAAGAGATACAATGTAATTGCAATAAGTGATATGTGTCACCTACTAACATTACTTCACACGAGTTTCCTTCCAACAGGGGCCGTCACTTACAAGCGAGTGCCCCCGATTGACACAATTCCACTGCTTTTATAGTTATTTTCCACCTAAATCTACCCTCTTTTATACGAGTACGCTAACAGATGCTAAAAAAACAAAAAAAAATAAATAAATCATATAAACAAAATTCAACAAAATAATAAATTCCTTAGAATTAATTTATAAGGAATTTATTATTTTGTTAATAAGTAATTTTCCCAATAATAATCAATAGGAAACTCTTTGTTTAAACATATTTAAAAATCAAGGCATTCCACTTCAAAATATCTACATAATCTTTTAGACCTCTGACGTTAAATAATTTATAGCACTTATGTATATAAAATATAAAACATATATTTTAAATAACTTACAATGAATATTTAAATATCTTTATAGATTTTTTATATATATATTTAATTAATAATTTAAAATCATGTTTTGTGCCAACAAGAATTCGTATCTGCAACTGGTTTGCGCTATGAACCCGCGGGTTATAAACAATGCGGTCGATATGGCCATGGAGAAGAAGCATTTTGATCCACATACTGGTTGGTATTAGTCTATATATATCTATATATATAAAAGGACTTGTGCTGACTGACTGAGGTAAGACGCACGCAGAGCCGTAACCGCTGATGGTAGAAACGTGAAACTTGGGCAGATGTTTATTTTCATAATCTGGACATCCACTAAGGGATTTTGAAAAATTTTACCGCTAAAGGGAGGAAATAGGGGTTGAAAGTTTGTATGGATTTTTTTTAAATCGGCACCTATTTTTATAAAATTTGAAATTCAGACTCTTAAAAACATTTAATTGAACACGTGTTTCACGGTTTTTTAGAATTCGGGGTGAATGGTACTAAGAGTGACTGTAACATGGATGGAACTAAGGGTACAAATAAAGGCTTGAAAGTTTGTATGGAAAAATCTTTAAATCGCCACCAATTTTTATAAAAAATTAAAGTCGGACTGTTAAAATATTTTAATGAACACGTGTTTCGTGGTTTTTTTAGAATTCACCCCTAAGGGTGCAAATAAGCGGGCGAAGCCGCGCGCGCCCTCTAGTTTATAATAAAATCGTAAAAGATAGGTGTCTGTATATGGAAAATTTATATAAAAAAAAATGTAATTGATAGCATTTAACGACCTAAATAGAACCAAAAATAATTATTTCTCAATTTTTTATCTGTTTGTAACAGACAAACGTACACGTCCATCTCAGAACCGACTTAACCGATTTAATTGTATTTTAATTTTAATATATTTCGGCAAGATTCCCTCAATATTTGTGTGTTGTTCTTGTATTTCAATCAAGGCTTCTAAATTAAAAACTTATACCGTTTTAAAGAATAACTATAAATAACTGTTTTATTGAATTGTCTTAAACTCTACTTTTCATTATATGGTATAGATATTATTATTATTTAAAAACTAAAGTAATGCAGATGAGTAAATTGAAAATTATATAGTTAAAATGATATTATGTTTAGTTTTGCCCAGTCGTGGCGCAAAGGCACAGAGTGTGACTGTAAAATCGACTGGTTGTGGGTTCGATAAAATATTTACTTACATTTATATTTTCATTTCTTCGCTCTGGTGTCGAGGCAAAGTGCGGCGTTGACTTCCGCCACTCAACACGCAATGCCTCCAGAACTCGGCGGAAAGTGGGGAACGGTGTGTCTTAACACTAGGTTCCCTCTGCCTACCCTGTGTGCGGGATACAGCGTGAAGCTGATTTATGTTTAGTCTTGATGAAATGATAAGTATAAAAATTTCCCTAATTTAGTTAAGACAAATCAAAAATGCAAAAATGTCGAAACTGTCAATCTAACTGTTACAAATTTTTATTTATAGTTATTAATATATGCGGATATATTTTGCCATACACAGGATTATCTCGTAGATTATTATCAGATAAGATTATCTTGTAAATTATAAAATCAAATGTATATTTTCTGTTTCATATATATAAAATGTTGTTTTTTTAAATAAATTAAATAGCTATTAGCAAGACACGTTCCAATATCGAACATTAACATCAAGGCGATTGACATTTGTTTTTATTTATTTTACATCCATTTAAATAAATAAGATAAATGGTTTCTATATAATGATTTTATACTCAGATCGGATACGCTCTTAGAAAAATGTTGCTTATTTTTGATTTATTTTTAGCTTCACGCTGTATAACGCACACAGCAATCAGATGGACTCTAATGTTAGCGTTTCCCACTTTCCACCCAGTGCTGGAAGCATTGCGTGTTGAGTGGCGGAACTCAACGCCGCGCTTTGCCACGACACCAGAGCGAAGAAATTAAAATTTAAATGTAAATAAATATTTCATTGCCTCGAGTGGGTATCGAACCTACAACCAGTCGATTTTACATTCACACTTTTTGCCCCTGCACCATGACTGGCCTGTTTTTTATTTTAGTTATGTTGAAATTTATTTTAGTTAATATAATTATTTATTCTAGTAGAAAATGAATGAAGGTAAAATTAGTCGAAAAAATCCCTATGGGAAAGGGATTAAAGAAATTCTCTCATAGTAATCACATTTGCTTACATTACTTGCTTACATTACTAATACTCACATACGCTCTCTATCCTTCCTATATATAATAAAATCAGCTTCACGCTGTATCACACAACAGGGTAGGCAGAGGGAACCTAGTGTTAAGACACTCCGTTCCCCACTTTCCGCCGAGTTCTGGAGGCATTGCGTGTTGAGTGGCGGAACTCAATGCCGCACTTTGCCTCGACACCAGAGCGAAGAAATGAAAATAGAAATGTAAGTAAACATTTTATCTCCTCGAATGGGGATCGAACCCACAACCAGTCGGTTTTACAGTCACACCTCGTGCCGCTGCGCCACGACTGGCCTCTTCCAGCCATCTATATATTATTTTTCTTAAATTCTTGAGTAAGTCCTGTAGCATCATTTGTGCGTCGTCTGTAAATCACACCATAACGAAAGAGAATATTTCAGAGATTCCACCAGCTAAAAGACTGGAGTCTATGCAGCCGTCGTTGTACGCGCCTCATGTGGACATAACGCGATCTAGCCTTGGTTTCGGTCGGATCGGCCTCAAGCTCCTAATAAGAGATCTCCATTCGACTGAACCTTTAGTGCAGTTGCAAGCTGTTCATAGTATAATGGATCAGGTATTGTATCTATTTTTTTACAAATAAAACAATTTATTTATTTAGTTAGTTGTATATTACGATTTTCACTTCGGAAGCATTCGGAATAAGACTAATTTGTCCCAAGTGTAATAAAAAGTGTTATTTTAGCTCAAGCTATATCCCTAATAGTCTCTCCTCGTGCCCTTTTCGTCTCGTCCACTGCCACTAACCTGTTGTCCTTGTTGGTGTGAATGTGTCCATACATGCCCGGGAGAGGCTTCCTCACGCTTTGTCGTGACACTACCTCTTTTACCACTCAGTCTTCCTTAATAAATCTAAATGTATACATATACATTATCAGGTTCTTGTGCCTATTAGATAAAAAGACAAGAGCCCCAGACACTAATATCAATTTTCCTTCCAACTAGGTCCAAATTACGGAAAACGCCTCATTTCTTATAAATCTTCACGTTGTGTACCGTCTTATGGACCTAATGTCGCATATAGATCCAGTTGTACGCGAAAAAGTTTGCATGATTCTTACGTCACTCGCCAATTACTACCAAGGAAGAAAACAAATGATGTCTCGTCAAGAAATATTGGACAATCTCATGTGGCTTATAATGAGAGATAAACGAGAAATAAGATATGCTGCAGCGTATACCTTAAAAACGTTAAGCCAAGATAGGTGTTCTTGTGAAGTAATACTAAAAACAAATAAAATAATCGAGAATCTATTGAAAATGATAAAAAATGAACATATCGGCATTGTCGTTATACATTTGAAGACTTTGGAACATTTGGCAGAATGGGATCAGGAAGTGCAGCTGAAGGCCAATGCTTTTCAATTTATGTTGAAATTGTTAGAGCACGACGATACATTAATTTTATGTGGTGCTATGGACTGTCTCACACAATTATGCAAACACGAAGTCGGCAAGAAGCTGGCTGATATAAATGATCTTATATTCCTCCTAAGACCATTCTTGGTATCGCCCTCAATAGAAGAGAGAATTAGTGCGGCAGGTCTCCTACAGTACATAACTCTAACAACTCGGTCCAAATGGCGCGCTAAAGAATGTTGCAACGATCTAACTAGACGTCTTATTGTTTTGTGTTATATCCACAATAGTCCATTACTGCAAATACGTTCGATGCAGGTTTTGATCAATCTATGCGACTGTCCCGATATAAGGAATCATTTGAAAAGGCACTGGGAGGATACTATCAAGGCAATCAGAATAAGGACGCACGAGGATTGGGATGGGACAAGCGAAACCACAAACCCTGGTTTTGAGCAAGGTCATATTTATAGGACGATCTTTGTAGATGGTGTCGAAACTATTAGAAACGACGGTAGCGACACTGCGGATGTAAACGTTTATAATTATTTAGATCGTCTGCGCAAAGTTAAGGCGCATTTGATTTATGCGATCAATTGGAAGTCTTATAAACATTAGGCTTACTGTATTTGTTTTCTTTTATTAAATTGTTTTTTTATTATAATTTTCATAAAACATTTATTAATAAATTATACATGTTATCGATTTTTATCTATATGTTTTATTACAAATTGGAAATAGAACTCTCGCAGTAACACTCGCAGTAAATTATACAAAATTAAGATTAATTAAAAATCAAAATCAGCACCACCAGAGGGAACCTAGTGTTAAGACACTCCGTTCCCCACTTTCTGCCGAATTCTGGAGCCATTGCGTATTAAGTGGCAGAACTCAACGCCGAGCTTTGTCTCGACACCAGAGCGAAGAAATGGAAATATAAATTTAAGTAAATATTTCATCTCCTCGAGTGGGGATCAAACCAACAACCAGTAGGTTTTACAGTCACATTGCCATAGTGCCCCTGCGCCACGACTGGCATCAAAAATAAGATAAACTTTAAAAATAAACCACTAAAATAAAACAACATTCAAAAGTTTTGAGCATTTATTGACAAAGAAATTAACTATACATCGAGATTTGGTATTTGAATACTCATACATTTTTGTGCCTTTGTTGGCAAAACTTATCTACAGTTCAGTCATATGCCGTTACATACGAATCTCACTAAATTAAATACTAATATTGTATTATTTACTATATTATAAAAAGCTGCTGTAATCAGATTTAAAAAAAACTTTCGAAGTAGGTAAGCTTATTTTTTTACATGTTCTCTAAATGCTATATTTTTATATAACTATTAATATGTAGATAGAGAATAAAAATAAATGAAGCAGCTAAATTATACAGTTATTAGAAATTACTAAATTTCTTCAATTATTTTTATTTAGCTGATCTCATCACATATATAATTTAGAAAGCCGAGTATAATATATTTTTTAGCTTAACACTGTATCCCACACATATCAGGTTAGGCAGAAAGAACGTGGAAACAGTGGTGTTAAGAGACACTCCTTCCACATTGAGACACTTCCGTTTCCCATTGTCCACCTTACTCTTAATCATTACGTGTTTCTTGACAGAACTAAACGCTACGATTTGCGTGTGTACCAAATCGCGGAATATATTAAATAACACGCAATACCTCCAGAGGAGTGGTGGAACTTAACGCCGTTCCTTTTCCACGTTACCAGAACGAGAAAATCAAAATATTAATTATTTCAATTTAAAAATATTAATATTGCCGAGCATACTAAAACTCCCTATTTTATACCTTGAAAAATATAATAATACCTGTATCTTATATATGAAACAACAATTAAGCCAATGTCAGTCAGTTGCGTTCCAATAGGTCTACTACGTACTTATATGAAGTCAATTTCCTACTATTTTTTTTTAATATGAAGGAAAAAAATATCTAAGTACACAATTCTATTAGGGAATGCTATTTATTGTTTACTTTATTAGGAACAATAAAGTTCTGGAATAACCCAAAAAAAAAAAATTGTTCAATAAATCAAAGAAGCTTATATCTTCATATTAATATTATTTAGTAGCTGCCCAATAACTATTATTTATTTTTATGCTTTTAAGAGAATCAAAATGATCGATTAGAAAATAAAAAAGTGTTTAATCACTATGTTTTTTTAAATTTTCTAGAAATATTCAAGAATAAATTTGACCTCACTACGCACATATAAGAATATGGCACAATATTCTAATATCGATACTAATTAATTCCAATAGTAACATATTCGGGACTTAATTATTCTAGTTCTAGATCTAAATTTAGATCTAATATTCTAAATAAACTTCATTGCTATTATTGCTTAATTATTTATAAACTACCCTAAAGCTGCCAGTACCAAATTGGCATAACCACGAAAGCTTTTTTTCTAATTATTGTATACATTATCTATATACGTTGTTATATATACGTAATTTAATCTATTTAGATATTAAATTGAAAAAAAAAATTATGTCTCCCGTCTACAGGACACAGTTTCTTTTTATAAGTTTGAAATAGATTTTGGCAAATAACCAATAAAAGCCATTTACAGCGACATTATATTGTTATCATCACAATGTTCTTTGGGAATCTTTTCAATGTACTACATAAAGAAGCTTATTTAAAAAAATTAACAAACTTTTTAAAGTTTTAGGGCTTGAAGTTTTGAGCTAATCTGGATCTTATGTCCATTTCTCTAATTATAATAACTTCTTTATTTACTATTATTAGAAGAAAACTGAAGAATGTTTGTTATCATTAGTGGTAAATTCAATTATTTAAAAAAAAAAACATTTTAATAATATTTCATTTCATGTTTTACCAATTGGCAGTTTAAATATCAGCTGTATCAGTTTAATGAATTTAATGTAAATACTTACTATATATTGAAAAACCTTTAATATTTATATAAACCTATATTTCTATATTATTAACAGTTTTATTTTAATTATTTTTATGAGTTAGGTCACTTTTCTTTTGGAAGCATCTTTTTTTTTTGTTTAAGTATAGACTATTTATTGTGCGCGTATGACAGGTATTAAACTAA
>JAATLQ010035541.1:0-29909 GCA_013421005.1 Heliconius erato x Heliconius himera
TCGAGGTTATGTGGCAGAGTACCGAGTAGTACTCTAAACCACACCAGAGCCAAGACTTCACGTAGATAATTATAAATAGGTCTTAACCACATTTATAATTAAAATAACAATTAATTAATCAAGTAATTAATTGTCCAATTAGTCGAGGTTAGCCAGTGGTGGAGCACGAGTAGTGCTCCGACCCACACCAGAGCCAAGACTGGCTGTACAACGCCCGTGCAACCTTTTATATCATCGTTTACAAATAAGTTGCAGGGTAGACTAATAATAATTGATGACGCTATCGCGTCATAGTGGCGTGATGGGTAGATGTCTTATAGAAATCTATAAGTAACCAACATAATATTCCCAATATTAAATAGCATTCCTAACTATATATAAATAATTCCAGTCTTAACTTTGCTAAAATTATATCTTAATCAAATATAATTTCTTACTATGAAATATTCACTCACGATTGTACTAAGACATTTTTATAGTCCTTCTCTGTAACTAGCAGTAGGATATATTAATTAAAATATAATAAATTCTTCACTATGTAATTGAGAAATAGCAACATTTACATTAACGAAGTAATGATAAATAACTGCATCCAAGCTGGAGCTGTACGCAAAAGAGCACTGCCGTATGTTAAATGGCGTGCAATTAAAGAGAATGGCGCTTAATAAACACATTACTGCGCGATATTAGGCGTGCGCGCAAACTTGACGTGATTAAGCGACTGAAACGTGGGAACACAGTGAAAGAGGACAGACAAAAGAACATTCATATAATGTATTTTACTATTTCTTTTAGACGTACATCGTCTCATTTAGAAATGTAGGTACATTTGCTCAGTGTCTAGATCAATCGCGGTGTTGAATTCCGCCATTCGAAAATGGTGAATGGAGTGGCTAAGTTTTTTCTGCCTACCCTGCTGTGTGGGGGATACACAGATAGTTAGATATATAGTGAAGTGGGCGTAAAACTACTTTTTTTAAAAGTAAATTTGAAGTATTTACTACTCTGTGTCATATGAAAAATATCTTGTACCTACCTACATTTACAGTGAACAGCTTCAAAGTAGTTTAGTATACTATTAGGAGTAAAGGAGAACTTGCAGACAAATTCAATTTACAACAGCCTTCATCGTAGACGCAGTGTCAATTTTATACTTAACCATCTATTATAAGTACAATTTAACGACGAGATTGCATCGTAATTCTCAGAGAGCAGTAGAATTTGCGTTGATCTTATCAGTACATACTATGCCATAAACATTGTTTTTGTTTCAAAATAAAAAATGTGACGAAAATTGTAAAAAATGTGATGAAATAAAATATAGTGGGGAAAAAATATAGGTACGAATTTATGATTGGGATATTAAGCTATGAAATTTTTTTAGTAGAATGGTGGTCTCTAAAGTTTTAACAATCATATTTCGACTTGGATCGATCAGAAGAAGAAGCTTAATTGGTAGAATCCAAGAGACGCTACTGTATAGTTGTACAATTTTTTATGGAATTAAAACAAACAATCGGATACACTGGTTTGTAGTTACTCATATAACAAATGTAATTTATATAACAAAACAGGCGATGATGTTCTTTTACAAAATGTTTTCGTATCGCAGCCTTTCACTGAACGTTGTCACATGAGAGAACTCAAACTCGATCAAGCCAATACGTTTACGAGATGCATCCTAGTGGCGTTATCACAAAATATGATAGATCGTCGCTTGGAGCACGGCGCTCTCCCACGCGACACAACTGTGATTAATTATAATTCGAATTTTATTCAAAGTGAACAGCGGACAAACTACGATACCAATCAATAAACGGTTCTATACCGACGACGTTACAGACGTGATACCACAATTTACTGTTGTTGATATCGCATATGAAGACGTCAAAGCCAAAGTGAATAACTCTCTCAAATAGAAAAGCTCTAGAACAATGGCGGTAACATTTTTATTGTCATAAGAAATGTAAAACAATAGAATAAAAGCCAATCACTATCATTAATAAAACGGAACATGCCGTTTTAAATTACTATAATCTACCGCTTTGCTTACAGACTTAAACAAGCCCTTTCACTGTTAATAACATCGTCAACTTTAAATGTGTTGGGAAATAAAATGAATTGGCATTTGGCAATTTGCCAAATGCCAATATTTCGAGAATTTATAATATAATATTTTTAAGATTTATATCTAATTTATTCAATAATGTAAAAATAAGAACAATTGACTTGGATTAAATTTTAAAATGGCAACAGTACCATAACCCAGCCGTCTGAACCGAGCCGTGTGACAGTAATCACGTCTTTATAACAGCATAAATCATAGCGACGAACTCACAAGCGCCACAAAGATAGAAATGACACGCATCCCCGTCTCGCAGTGTAATAAATAACCATCCAGTTCCATTTCAAAGAGCGACCGAGGAGCAATAAGTTGCGTACGGGCCAAAGGTGAAGTGAATAAAAAACGGCCGACAATTAAATAGCGTTCTTGAAGGTTAATGAGCACAATAAATATGTTGTCGGCAACGCAGCTGCGGACAAACAAATGCATAGCTGTCACACGTGAGCAGGGTTTAGACGCACAGCCGGGGCTGACTAGCATCTTTATTGTAAAGATGAGACACTTCCATGTCCACGTACAGGGAGAAAATTGAAAAAGAAAAATATTATGCAGCTAAACCGGCCGATTTTTCAAGATTCAAGTTTTATGCAAGTTTATTCTATGTTGCACTAATATAATTGATGCCATAGATACTCATCATTAAAAAAATACTTTTTGATTTGTGATTTGTTTTCCATTTGTATATCGTCATATTTTATTTAAATGACTGTTCAAGTGGTTACAAATATATATTCCAGCATACGTAGGTATACCACAATAACATTGACCACAAAGCCGTAGTCACGCAAAACGCCCTAAGCAAATTTTAACAGCATTTACACATCACTGCTCCAGACAGAGATCTGTATTTGATTTATAATATGGGGGACAGAAACGTTGAGAATGAAAAATAATTTCGGGAATGCTTGCTTTTAAAGATATAGCATAATATTTTGGGTGAAAGCTGATTTATATCATCAGAGTACATATTTGCAGGAAGGTAGATAAGCAGCTACATGTTCTTTTTTATACTTCTTCACTCACTTACAAAGACATTATTTGGTGAGCAAGACTCATTACTTCTATTATTCTAACTGGAGTTAAACTAGGTCGATACTACAATTTTCAATAATTCACAAATTCGAATTTACATAATTGTTAAGCAAAGTATTTACAAAAAATACTACACAAAAACCTAAATAAAAATAAAAAAAGACAATATGTACATATAATACAAATCTACAAGTATGGAGTATCTGCAGCCAAAAATGCGGAAGTCTATATTGATCATTTAATTAGCAACTGCATTACTTAGGCAGTTCTTAAATACACAAAAAATGCATTACCATGAACATCATTACTTCATAGAAAAGTTTCACAAAGTTTAGCTAAATGATCACAACGAAACAAGTACTAAACAAAGTATATAGATAATTATCGCCTTCTTCAAATGCTCGTGACGTTTGTCGAAACAGACAAAACCAACAAGGATGTAATTGGGACCGGAAGTTCTACTCACGTGGGTGTTCTCAACCAACTGTGCTTTTAATTCAACAACCAGTGCTAAGATAGCCAAAGTAGAAACTTACGTAGAACAAGTTGCATACACGTGAAATTAAAAAATAAATAAATCAGCTTCACGCTGTACCCCGCACACAGCAGGGTAGGCAGACCTAGTGTTAAGACACACCGTTCTCCACCTCCCGCCGCCGAGTTTTGGAGGCATTGCGAGTTAAGTGGCGGAACTCAACGCCGCACTTTGCCTCGACAACAGAGCGAAGAAATGAAAAATATAAATGTAAGTAAATAGTTTATCCCCTCGAGGGGAAATCTAACCCACAACCAGTCGGTTTTACACTACTGTGCCCCTGCGCTAGGACTGGCCTCATACACTTAGTCTCCAAAAAACACTAAAATAGAAACTTGAGACATAAGAAACATTTTTCAACTTCATAATAACGGAATTTCTTCGCTACGTCTATTTCATTGTGGCGAAACGTGTCTGTCGAGCTCATTTTTCGCGCCTACATGATGAGTGGCTGTTGGTTTAAAGTGTTTATTCATCCCACGAAAAGCTCGCGGCTGGATTACTCTTTCGTGCTATTACAAACATACCTTATATTTTATGAGCTATACGTTAAGTTATAGTTGTTATATTAATTGCATCAATTTAATATAATTCACATACAGAAAAGTTACAAAAAGACGAAAACAAGCTAAAACAATTAGAAGTTGCACTTAAGATCCGAACAGTGTTCGGTGGTCATAACTAAAACGCCGCCCTCTGTTTTAGAAGACGAAAGCAAACAACGAAGATAGAGGACAAACATACATATGTAAATGACCGAAATGTGAACGTCATGTTTGGCATTCCCATAAAGCAACGTTAACACATCATTAGAGGTAATGATGGCGTGATTACAGGTGGGGCGGGAGATGGGCAGATGATTGCCTGCTTACTGTGTGGTCTTACGCGCGTATATAAACAAATAAGGACCCTGCTCTTCAATAAGACTGAGGACCACGTGCCTCGGATACCTGTTTTATATGTTTTGTTTTATCGTTTAGTGTCCAATCCATTATGAATGCAGTTGTAATCATTTATGTTCAATGAACAAAAATAAAGAAAAATCAAATATGTGACGATGTGACTATGATAAAATTTATAAAAAGCATTAATAAATTACATAAATCCGTTATTTATACTTCAGTTTGAATCAAAATCAATAATGATGTTTTGAAATAATAAAAATAACCCGATTAATTAAAACTATTTTCTTTTAAAATATTTTTTTATATTTATTATTTAGAAATATTTATTTGTGTTCAATTACATTTTAAAGTATTAGAGAAAAGGAAAGTATTCAAGGATTCTTTGGTGTCTTTCATATCGACAATAAAACAAAAATAAGTTCATCAATTATACACAAGTTATATTTTGTAAAATAATCTAAATTAACATTTTTATAGTTTGATATTCTTTGCATAGACCATATCAATTCTTGCATTAAAACACGATAAGCGCCAGTGCGTAACGAATTTCAATCAACTACAATAAGAATTGCATGAAACATATCAATACAAGCTTCTCTCAAATGATAAAACTACGTGGTTTTGATGAACTTTATTTAGCATATCATTACGCCTTATAAACTTGTAATAATTATATGTCTAAATAAAAATATAACCGTATAGAATAGATAAATTTTAATAGGATATAAAAAAAACAATTAAATGATGATGCATACTGTTCTATTATTCTTAACATAAATAGCTGGTGGTCTTGGAAAGTAACAGCCGTCTGTTACACAATAGTAAAACGCACCACCCGGTCCATTGTAACAAATAGCGCCAATAATATTTCGTGGTATAATTGGTTAGCGCGTGCAACCAACGGCCATCTCTGATTGAACCAATAAACCACCCACGGGCCACGGTTGTCATTTGCACAGACGAGATGTTACACAAAGAAATCTTTCGAATGAGCATCTGATCATAAGTTTGGAGATTCCTTTGCTATATCCATTGAATGCTATTAATATTATAAATATGAAAGGTTATGAGTATGTTTGTTCTCTTTCATAAAAAAAACTACTAATCGTTTGTAGATGAAACAATTTATGTACACATATTGTATCGTTTGACTATAATATAATAACGTCAAGCAGGCGAAGCCGCGTTTGGGTCTTTAGTATTATATAATAGCTGTTTTTTAATTATTCTACTAAATTTAAATACCGAGAGAATATTTTGATCAAAAATATGGGTAAATAGCATATAAAAGTATAAAACGATACGAAATTATAAGTCTAGACACATGAATACAAAATAAATCAACATATTGAACTATGTTAATAACAATGGAGACCATTATATCAAATTCATCTCAGTCCGTAATTCAATAGTAATGCTCAATAAATTTTAATAACAATAATTGGATGACGACAGAATGTTCTAACAACCGCAATAATAATTTAGGAAGCTATTTACAATTTAGAAATGAAGGTCAACCATTTTTATATTATGGTTGTGTTTTAACATTATGGTTGTGTTCATCTGGATAATTTTACAAGTAAAAGTGAAGTGAGTGCAACATAATAGAATGTAAATCGTTAAAGTTGCTAGATTTCTAACAACATATCCTAGTAGACAATTTAATATCCCTATAAGCTGTATATCACAGGGCAAATTGGCAATCAACTCGCTTTGATTAGCAAAACTCGATCCGGCGAGCTGCCGTCACGGTCGGAGTCCTGTCGAACCAATCCGAGAAATTTCCTGTGTGGACAACGTGTGCGTCAGTAAATACGTTCAGTGAAACTTAAAACATAATTAATTGAGAAGGCTCATAATCATATATTCATTTTCTCGGCCTGAGCTAACGTTGATCCTTACTTAACATTGATTAATAAAATATAAAAATGAAGCCACTAATTATAGAGTTGATCAGAAGAATTAACGTAGTAGACAGGGCGTTAACATTTCGATCGTCATGATCTGGTAGTAGACGGTGACGTCATGTAGTTAAATGAAAAACATTTTAGTAATTTAAAGACGCTCGATTAAATCTTTTTTAAACATGTTAATGTTAGACTAACAAAATTACAAATATAACAAGAAGTAATAATAAAAGACAGGTAAAATATATTTCTTTTCCTCTTTTAGAACAAAATAATAATTCCAGGAAAAATGATGCATATGCGTTCGTTCCTGGGACGCGTATAACTGGTCTATAATTTTCTATTTAACTGAACAATTGACTGACTAACACTGTATGGGTAGAGGAATGCCTCAGGTTTGTGACAGAATGTATTCTCCAAATTTCTATAATATATTTATTTGGAATAGAATAACTAGAAGTGTAACATCTAAAACCATTGCAGGTGTTACCTTAGTTAAGAGTATAAAAAATATTGCAAGTTAATATCAAATAAGTTTTTTGTTAAATATCTTAACAATTTTATTTTTAAAAAATTAAAACAAAAACTAAAAAATATAAGTAAACGCAACTGGTTGTAGGATCCAACCCCATTCGAGGAAATAAAATATTAATTAAAATTTATATTTCCATTGCTTCGCTCTGGTGTCGAGGCAAAGGGCGGCATTGAGTTCCGGTACTTAACACATAATGCCTCCAAAATTCGAAGAAAAGTAAGGAACGAAGTGTCTTAACACTAGGTTCCCTCTTCCTTCCCTGCTGTGTGCAGAATACAGAGCTGATTTTGTATTAATTTAGATAATTTACGTCACAAACCAATCATTAGCTTATGATGTAAGTAAATCTGGGTCATTACAAATGCTCGATCACTTTCTTTATTAATTATCATAGATTCCTTTACATACTGATGAATATTCAAATTACCCGAGAGCGGACTAATTCGACCCTCGCCCGGTATAGAAGCTTAGGAAATACTTTTTAGTTTAGGATTTTACGACCGTGTAACATTATATCATTACATGTCGATAAGCGATAAGTTTGTTTGTGTGGAGCTTTCGCTGTTGACCTAATAGAATGAGAGCATGATATCAGGCGTACATTACTTACTACCCAGTGTTCCCAAGCCTGTCACATCGTTTTATGGCTTTTTTATTTGTTTTGATTGCTGGAGAAACGCAGTCCTATTCAGATTTTCACGCCGATATACATATAATAAAATATTTAGTACTTTTTGTTTATAATTTTTAGAAACAATTGTATGCTTTATAAAAATTCATTAAAATATACTTTTAATTTGTTTGCATAACATATGGTTTGGATGTGAGGTTTAGATATAAAATTTAAAGGACCACACGTAATATCAAAGGAAACTATCGCAATAATCTTTAAACGTGGTGTAGAGTTTCCAAAACAATGTATATTATTTTTTATTAATCTGTGTATATTTTTATTTGTTCAATCGATTTTATATTTAAAACAACAGCTTCCCATAAAATATATACGATATTATGTCGGTTTATACAAATAAACGATAAAACGATACGACTTCATACGTTACTAACTCAACATTTAAACGAGTCAAAACAAATAAAAACAGAGAGGACAATAAGAAATAAGCAAAGTTTATAACTTTATAAGACATCTTCGTGTGCGTGCATAATGGGACACATCTGATCAATATCGTTGTACCAATTGTGGCTTGTGCTTAGAGGTGATATCGTAAATGTATATTGCGAAAGAAAATATTATTATTGTCGTGCATCAAAGGCGTATTTAGCTGATTGACATAAAGTGTTCGGTCTGGAGCTGTGGCTGTGCGAGCGTTTAAGCAGATGAAAGTCAAAACATTCTCATAAAAAATATTTATCGAGTGTACTTTGGCAGCGTGAATTAATTTTTTATCTCGAACATAAATTGAATGCGTCTGTAACCACCTTTGTTATTCTGGACATTATCTCGTTGTAAACGAGCTGCGAGCATTTAGCGTATATACTTTTGCAATTGCAATTACAAATATAAATTAAAATCAGCTTCACGCTGTATCCCGCACACAGCGGGGTACGCAGAGGGAACCTAGTGTTATTTACAAATATAAAAATCTAATTAAGTAAAATATGAGTTATTGATTTAGTTAGTAAATGTTAAAATATACCGACAGCAAAAATATTGTAATCCATTAGAAAATTTTAAGAAATTTAATCTAGATAGTAAATAACAATAAAAAAATACTTGCATAGCCGTGCTATATCAAATTACACCTACCGATTGCCATTACAGTAATATCCCTTTATAATTCAAACTAAACAAAACATCAAAATTTATGATCAGATCCCGTTGAATAAAGGAACGGAATCAAAGCGCCACGAATACCGAATAAGGGGCTATTTCTTAAGAAAAAAAATTCAAAAGATTCAGAGATAAAGAAACGACTATTCATAGAGCACAGTATGAGGCACCCGCTTTATCAAATATGGGATTAGTCCTTTTGGAGTCGGATAGTTGCTTTTATAGAAGACAAATATTTTGACACGTCGGTGAGCAAATAGAGAATACATTGGGTAACGGGATTAAGGCCCTCTTTAAAACAGTTATCCCGGCGTTAAAGCCACTTATCTTCTAAAGAAATTGTATGAGATTTAAAAGTTAAATATTAATGTTGCACTCTAATCACTGTTATCAACACCTCATTTAACAGAGGCAGTAGAATACAGAAAGTCTCTGTAAGCTATGTTATCTAGCCACATGCTTCATTACCGTTGGTGTGACATCAAAAGATGGACCGCGTACTGGCAACCAACCAAACAACTCTATTGTGAGATGTCAAACGAAAAATTCTAAACATTTGTTCTCAATCTAAATAAAAAGATATGATTCAAAAGAATTGAACTATATACTAGTTATATCAAAATATATGTAAATATATAGTAAAACCAAAGTTGCATATATGATGCAACATACTAAATAATATTGTATAAGCAAAGTC
Source organism: Heliconius erato x Heliconius himera (assembly GCA_013421005.1). Classification (NCBI taxonomy): domain Eukaryota; kingdom Metazoa; phylum Arthropoda; class Insecta; order Lepidoptera; family Nymphalidae; genus Heliconius; species Heliconius erato x Heliconius himera. The sequence continues at coordinate 9,526 of JAATLQ010035541.1, forward strand.
AACTTCCTACCTCACGAGATAGACAATGGTCGAAATATTAATATTGTTTTATCACAAACATTATTATAACAATTATTACGATATTATTACGATAATTTATACTTAGGTAACTAATGCATTTTACATTGAACATTTATTCTGATCAGCGTAAACAAAACTCCGAAACTATTATATATATGGCCATTATCTTGATTGTACCTAAACCAGATCCAGTCGGAAATTCACTTCTATTTATAATTTTCTTATTCCCTATATATTGTTTTCTCTGCCTTCATCGACGATGCCAAAAATGAATAAAAATTTCAAAACGTAACATTAAAAATAACTTAACAAATTAAAGTATTTCCTTAAAATGAGATTCTTGTATTGTTCACTTATGTCAAATATATAGGAACGTCTACGGCAGTAATTCACAATAGAAACGATTTAGCGACGGCACGCTTGCAATCCGCATAAAGCGACGCCGGCTCACAATGTGGCCTCAATTGTATGGATATTGGTGGAGCTAGTCTTTTACGCCCCTTTTGTGGGTTAAGAATGTCTAAGTAAATCAATGGGGCTAGTCGTAGCGCAGAGGCACAAAGTGTGACTGTAAACGCGACTGGTTCTGGGTTCGATCTCCACTCGAGAAAATTAATATTTTCTTAAACTTTATATTTCCGTTTCTTCGCTCTGGTGTCGAGGCAAAGCGCGGTGTTGAGTTCCGCCACTCAATACGCAATGCCTCCAAAGTTCAGCGGAAAGTGGGGAACGGAGTGTCTTAACACTAGATTCCCTCTGCCTACCCTGCTGTGTGCGGGATACAGCGTGAAGCTGATAAAAAAAGTAAACCAATAAAACCAGTTAATATGACGGAGATAGTTAACATTTGAAACATAATATATATTTTTTTAGCTTCACATATCCCGCATATTGCAGGGTAGACAGAGGGAACCTAGTGTTAAGACACTCCGTTCACCACTTTCCGCCGAATTTTCGAGGCATTGCGTGTTGAGTGGCGGAACTCAACGCCACGCTTTGCCTTGTTACTAGAGCGAGGGAATAAAAATATTAATAATTAACAACTCATTTCTCCGAGTTGGAATTAAACCCACAATCGTCACGTTTATCGTCACACGTTTGCGCCACTGTGTCACGACGGCGTCTACTTAAAATATACAAATTTTTACACTGCAGAACGAGTAATAATGTTATTATAAATCAATGCAAAACAAATGAACATATATCGGGGACTGTGTTTGACATCTAACTGTGGTATGGTCAAGAGAACACCCAAGACCGAGTTTACAGTTAAGTAAACATATTGTGCGTACCTGGACGCCAATAATGCGTTTCATTGTCGGCTCGTCTTTGCTAATACAGGTGCAAATGCTTCTAATTCTAGTACAGGCTCAATCTGTTAACTAGGATGGTGAAATTACAATTTTTTTACTAACATTTCATTATTATTTGTCAAGTTCACAATGTATCCCGTGTGCCGCGTGTTAAGTTGCAGAACTCAACACCGCGCTATGCCTCTAATGGGAATCGAACCCACAATCTGTCGCGCTAAGACGTTTGTGCCCCTGCGCCACGACTGACCTCAATCATAAAGTTTGGAATAAAATATTTAATAACCTTAGTGTGTACTTTAAGTTGTGAAACGAAATGTGCTTACTGTTGTTTAATAACAAGAAAAATTGTCGCGTATAATTATTTTTGCAAAGTTTCAAAATCAAAAATTTATATTAAACAATAGTACAGATCTCGTGCACAAAATTATTTAATTTTATTGACAATTTGTATTAAAAAAAACGGTTAAGAGCGAGTCGTACTCATCCACCGATGCTTACATTTACATATTCATTATTTGTATGAATGAACTACAAATATAACATTGTAATGATTGTTTTCTATGACATGTCTATCAATTTACGGTTCTCGTATTTTTTTGTTTCTTTTTGCTATAAGAAGTTGCTTTGCACCAAATTTTAAAATTCTGAGTTCACTAGAAGTATACTCTTTTGATTCCCTTGTGAGTTTCGAAAATTTGCAGCATAAAGTGCTGTATCTTTTGCTTGCATTGACTTAGTTTATTAGTTTGATTAGTTAATTTTAGCTCCAAGGGCTTTTTAGCTCAAATATTCAAGTCTACTGTGACATGGGTGTTTGATATAAATTTCAGCTTGATACCTCCACGCATTCCTTAGAAAAAGGGTCTTGACTGACGGACAACAAAATTATTCTGTAAGGGTTGCGTTTGCTTTTTTTTTCCTTTCGAGGTAAGGAACTTTAAAAAAATTTGTAGTTAATAATTTTAGTGGTCCTAGTGAGCGTAACCGAAACTACAGGATATCCAAAATAAAAAAGTATCCGTAACCGACACTAGAGCAAAATAAACAACAAATATCATACACTGCCCCTGCGCCACGACGGTAACACTTCAAAAAGATAATTAAAAAAAAACCAAAAAACTAATAGTAACCGGAACAGAAACTAATATAGTATTCATCTTATATTTGTGTCTATATCAATATTCCAACTGTATCATCCATAACATTGTTATTATTTAAATAAAATATATATTATTTTTATTCTTGTAGTATTTTAATTTTCAATTCAGTTTTATAATTTTTTGTTTTTTTTTTAAATAGAGCCACCATACACACCAATAAGACATTTTGTTTTTAGTGAGGATGACATCATTTGAATATCTTTCAATAGATGGCAGTGTCAGCTAGAAGACAAAATATTTGAATACTATTTTTATTAGGCATATTCTATTTATGAAAGAAATTCTATCTTAAAATTATTTATCTATAGTAAATAGAATATACATAAATTTAGCATTAAAACACAAAGTTAGAGCAACAGATACACTGTAAAATCAGGAAAATATTGTCAAGGCACAAGGTTCTCTCTGCTTGCTCTACTATGCAGGAAAAATGTTATAGTTCATTAGAAAATTAGAAAATATTAAATAAAAATTGGGGCAGTTGTGGTAGAAAAGGGTGTAGATTTAATTACCACTCATAAGAATGAAGTATCTTCATATCCTCACCCATTTATATAAAAAAATAATAAAATCATTGTAGTATTAAAAACTACCAACAAATAATGTTTATTGTTTAATATAAACAAACATTTCAAGTTTACAAAAAATATTTTATCTTAAGTTGATGTAGATGAAGAGTAAAAAAACTAGTAATAAATGAAACAAAAACTTATAAAATATACTACTACTACTTATAAAATAAATAAGCTAACACTTTTAAACCATACATTTTCATTCAAAATTAGTCTCTACAAGAAAGTATTTATATTTAAATTAGAATAAATAATACATCTGTTTAAGACATTAAGTAAATTCAATCCAACATTAACATTTTTCTATATAACTTAACATTTTTATAAAAACAATGTTGTATTTGGGTTTTTTTATAGTAATTATATATTTTTTTATTTAACTGTTGCATATGTGTTTTGACTATTTCACCATCAACAAATACTGAGTTTAAATATTAATAAAAACTTACCCGTTTAAGAGGTACTTTAAAGCATATAATTCTGGTGCCTTCAATTAATTTTCCACATGCTTTATATGGTATCCATCTAAAAAACATCAAGGACACATATTAAGAATTTATTTAATTATGGCTTTTTTTGTAAATATATCATAATTTTCCTTAATTACCTGTCTGGAATGCTGGGGGGCATTTTAATATAAGAATTTTATATTAAATTACTATGAAAGTTAATATGATATTAAAAAATGTAATGGAATTTGATAAAATTATTATAAATAATAAATATTATTATGATAAATATAACCTCAACTAAAACGTCAAATATTTTATATGTCAAAATAAACGCCACGATGAAAAATACAGATAACAAAAAAAAATATTAAAAATGCTAATTTAATAATAATAAAAATATATTTAAGATTTGTAATTTCGTGCTTAACGTATTATTGATAAATCTTAAATAAAAAAGTACAGCTTTAGCCTGTGATTAATTTAATCAAATGTTAGATATGATTGTCAAATTGTAAATAGACGTTTACAGGTGTTCAAACCTAATGTGATTCTGATACATCATTTAAATTTTGGATTTGTAAATAGCTAGATTAATTTTCGTTGTAAATGTTAATTTAAACACAATAATGAATAACGACATAACAAATGAATTTGCTTTTATTGTCATGGAAACGTTTTGAAAATTTAATAACATTAGATCGAAACTTTGAGGTTGAAATAAACTCAGTTAGATAAACAGTAAATTTTCTAATTCATTACTTACGATCTGAAAAAAAATGTACAAAAATACAATTTGGTATAAATCTTTGTTAAATGCGGAAAAAACATGTTTAAAAGAGGATAAAATAAAGAAGATTCATTATAAATTCGAGGATGGAAGGGAAATGGTTGAGGAGTATAATGTTGATACACATGTGTTATTAAGAAGGGCTTGGAAGATGAAAGGTAAACTAGGAGGAGAAGGCAAATGGTCTGTAGAAGTAGGCGATCCTATACCTGATGCAACACCGAACACTGATGTTCTTGATATTATTGAAAGTAAAGATCAAGTAAGTGGTTATTCTGCAATGTCCAAACAAATACTAATGTATAATTTGAATCCTGCCTATTTCTTAAAGTAACTTATTCTAATTGTCCTGACTTTGAACTACCTCTGCCTACCCTGCACAAGTGGGATACAGTGTGAAGCTGAAATAAAAATATTCAAACATGGTGAACTATGAGATGCTGCTTGTGTGGAAGAATTTAATGTTAAACAACTCATTGTCTGCCTAATGTTTTCCACCTAATTTCAAAAGAGAAAAGAGAAAGAGGGTGGTCGAGTTCGGCCACTCAACATGTAGATGTTGAGGCCACACTCGGCCACCCTCTTTCTTTCAGCTGGGAATTGAACATGCTAAACCTCACTAGCAGTTAAATACTGTCTCATTGTCCCAGGTGTAAATTTATTGAAAGTTGTTTTGAAACATGAAAAGGGCTCTTTTCACTTCATAACTTGTGAATATTGCTGTTTTAGCCAATTGTATTAAAAAGAAATACAAGAGTCAATATAGAATGGAGAATAAGAAATTTGCCTTATCCTATAGAAGTTTATTCTATTAAGGCAAACAATGATGAAAAATATATAATCATTAGTACTTCAAATAAAAAGTATTATAAGAAACTTGAAATATTAGAATTAGTGAGATTAGGATTACCCATAGAGCAAACAAATATTGATGCAAGCCACAAATACAATACACTCATAATAACAGTAAGTAGCAACTTAATGATGGAAACTGTAAAATGTATTTTATAATGATGTAATGATTATGTTTCATATATTTTACAGTACAAGAAACCACCGCAATTGCTTGATATGGACAAAGATTGGTATGAAGAGTTAAGTAAAGTGAAACCTGTAAAAGATGTGCCAAGTGAATGTAAAACTCAATAAAAAGTATAATATTAAAATACCTAATACATAAATTACACTTTGCCTTATTTAATGTATTGTAAACACTGAAGAATAATGTCTTATTTTGTTCACTGCTTCTAATCACAAATTATACTTGATGAAGAAAGTATGTACTATAGAAATAAGTAAGTATAGTTTAAGAATTAAGACAAAGATAATAAAGTAGTGTATAAAACTAATAGATAGTTAACAAATTTCTATGTTAACTGCCTATTAGTTAAAACTAATATGTAGTTAACATAGAACTTAACATAAACAGTGATGGATCTGCCAGCAGGGAGCCTAGGAAGGCATATTTTTTGTTCTATTTCACTACTTAATAGAAATTAAAAATATACCTGTATACTATATTGTTGAGGCCAGTCGTGGCGCAGAGGTACTAGAAGTGACTGTACAAACTGACTGGTTGTGGGTTCAATCCCCACTCGAGGAGATAAAATATTTACTTAAATTTATATTTCCATTTCTTGCTCTGGTGTCGAGGTTAAGCGCGGTGTTGAGTTGTGCCACTCAACACGCAGTGCCTCCAGAACTCGGCAGAAAATGGGGAACAGAGTGTCTTAAGGTTCCCTCTGCCTACCCTGCTGTGTGCGGGATACATCATGAAGTTGATTTGATTTTTATTTATTTTTTTACTATATTGTTGTATGTGTGAAAAGTCCACAAGACTGACCCCACATTCACATAATTCATCCACATATAATTATACATTCACACTGGTAATCATTCATCCACATAAGTGATCAAATTTCTACATAGTCTTTTTACATTGTTATTCCACGATTATTAAAGAAAAATATTTATTTAGAAAACATCTAAAAATTTGAATGTAGTGAGACTCAAATCCACGCCTCCTGAAAACCGACCAGGCTCTCTGACCAGTAAGCCATACATTCTCTTTTCTAAATAAGTATACTGCATAGTTGTTATATAACTACACATAATGTTTTTTATATTATTTAATTTTAAAAACACATTTTTATTCCTCTTCTCCTCTCCTTGTATTCTCTATATGTCCGACGCTTGAGTCAAAACAATACAAATCAAGCAAAATATCTGATTTATGGAAGACATTTGTTGAAAATTCTGATAAAACACCTGACAATGAAATGTGTACTGCCACAAGTGATACTTCTAAGGCAAACACATTTTTTATCATCGCTTATATAAAAAAGGCTTTCAAGAAATTAATTGAAAGTTCCCATTTTGAACCAAAATGGATGAATTATTATTATGATCATTACAGAAGCTCTGTTTATTTTTTAAAAAAATATTTTACCCTTCAAATTTACAATTGTAAAACTAAAGGCAACCAAAATGAAACAGCCTACAGCTCAATAAGGTGTAAATCCACCACTGATGACTACCTTATAACCATTATTTTACTTTAAATAAAAGCAAGAAGTTATTATTATAGTATTGAAATTTATTTATATACAAACTTAAACCTATTGTTCACAAGCATTTTGTTTCAATCACTGTCATCCATAACAAGAGCTTTTGCCTGTAATTTTAATTCTTCCTCATTTTCTTCTTTCTCTAATAAACCTCTGGATTTGAGATATTCTCCATACTGTTTGGGTATTCCCATAAATGTTTTAACTTTAGCTCTTAACTGTTTCCATGTCTCTTGATAATAGTTCTTTTTGTCTTTTGCCATAGCTTTGTAATCATGTTCATATTTGTCTAATAGATAGGTAATAAAGTCCACTTGTCCTTTAGGTAACCTAAAAATAAATATAATATAATTAGTACATTACAAAATCTAGTAAGTTATTTATTTATATCATAGTAGAATACATTGGAGAAGTCTCAAAACTTGTTGTTTGTGTTTTTTGATTTATCTAAAGACGTTATATACAATCACTGATATTAAAACTATATTGTTAAGGAGGATGTTGTCTCATATTTTAGTCCAAGAATCTACAACATGTGTATGTCTTTAATATTTGAAGTTGAGTGAACAAAAGGTGCATTGTTGCTTACTATTATGCATTGACTTTTTTTTTTATGTTGAATACAAAGGGGCAAAAAACAAAATATAATGAATTTTGTTTACTAATTAATAAACAATTTAAATTTTTCAATAAATTCTTTATTGTGACACTATTGATTTTGTAACGCCATTCATTATTAAATTGAACTCTGCCATGTTCTTTAATAAATACATAAGGAGACTAAGGCTAGTCTACGAGTATTATGTATTATCTATCTTATGAAATGCTATTAAGGTGCAGTGAAGCAGACATAAAGTAAGAATTTGTCCTACAAAACCTTATTGTTACATCAATTTTAATCCTAGATCATGACATGTAAAAACAGGTGACAGACAATTATGACATTTTTAAAAAACTTACATAAATTTTCTTTCTTTTGGTGCCTTTGCTTCTCGTTCTAATACTTCAGCTACTCTCAATTTAGGAGGAGGCCTTTTTACAACTTCTATTTCTTCGTCAGATTCACCATTATTAACAATTTTTTTGGCTCTTAGTAGTTGTTCCTGCTTAAAGTTGGGTATTGATATAGCCTTATTAGGGTCATTTGCTAATCCCATGTCACGAAGATTACTGTACGATGATTTTTTATGATTCCAAGCATCCTTTAAAACTTTGCTGCAATATAAATTAATTATTAAACAAATTTAAACGTTTTACTATTCATTATTCACTAAATACCACCATATTGATATTTTACCATTTCACATTGCCCGTACTCCGTTGTTTTAAGTGCATTCGCTTTCTATTAAGCTTATGCAAATATTTTTTCTTACGATGTTGTTTTTTAATTTTCATTTTTATAAATCAACAACTCGCACGGTATAGGTTATACAGTAAAATACAAACATGAAACAAGCGTGTAAATAAATTTCAAACACATGACAGTCGTCAGAATGTAGATAATAAAGTTTACAATATTCACTATAGCGGAGTATAGAGTATGTTAAATACGTAGCGGAAGTATTAGGCTAGCCACACACTCAAAATATATTGTCAATATAAAATTGCCAATAATATTGTTCAATATATGGCCCCGTATACTACACTATATTATTGACAATATTTCGGAATAAAATGTGACGCAGTCACACAGTAGCTTTGTTTGTATACTTACGTGTTAAAGTAACTAGAATGAAATAAGCCTTTGCTTTAATTATTACATTTAGCTTACTTGCAAAAAAAAACTTAAAAAAAAAGTTTGATCAAAGACTAGATGAGACAAAAACTGAGTTTGAGTTTCAGTATAATTAATGAACTATAAAAGAGGCCATTTGTGGTCCAAGAGCACAAAGTCTGACTGTACACGCGACTGATTGTGGATTCGATCCCCTCTCGAGAAAGTGAAATATTTATTTAAATTTATATTTCTATTCTTCGCTCTGGTGTTGAGACAAAGCGCGGCGTTGGGCTCCGCCACTCAACACGCAATACCTTCAGAATTCAGCTGAAAATGAGGAATGGAGTGTAACACTACGTTTCTTCTACCTATCCTGTTGTGTATGGATTACATCGTAAAGCTAATTTTACTAACCAAGAACGATTTATAAAATAGATGCGGATGAGAGAAGCTTTTTTAACGCACAATATTTTTAATTTTGTCATGATATGCTTTAATAAATGTATTCCATAAACTCTATTAAATATTATATTTACGTAAGAGTAGTATCAACATTATTTTCGCTATTTACACTGTTCTCGTCGTGAATGAAAAGCTGCAGCGTTCGCCTCCTTTGAAGTCTTTTTTTCAACAAATATGGCAGCGCGCCCGCGCACCACAATATTATTAACAATACGTACTTTTTGACAATATTATTGTAAGCGAGTGGCCAGACTTAAGTAATGTTGTTTTCTACTTTATAGCTTTTAGCTTTTAACTTGCTAAATGTCACATTAGATGAAATTAATGATGTTGATAGGCCCGTAAATCATGAGAAAATAAATAGAAAATAATAAAGAAAATAATAATAATTATATGTATAAGACTAGATGACCTATCTTTAGATAGATCGTTATCGGTAATCGATAGACTAAGATTATATTCTTATAATCTTAGTCCTTTTTGTCTTGTTTATTTCTTTAAATTTTGAAAAATATTATATTATATACATTGATAAATTTATAAAATTTACCCAATACGATTTATAAACATGTTTTTGAGGATTATAAATAAAAACAAAATCATCTTTAAGCTTTTCATAAGTCATTGCTTACTAAGTTTATAATTCTCTTATATTCTTCTCATTTCTTCAGATTCTTTCTTCATTCTTTTCTTCAGATTTAAAAAGAAACTTCCCGCTTTTTTCTACATAGCGAGTTAGACAGAGACCATCGTATATCTATTGGGATTTTGGAATAATCAAGAAATCTCGCTCGCCCTCGCTCGCTTTACTTACTCCGGCTCGCTAACATTTTCGTTCATTAATCTGAATTATTTTCGTATTGATCTGAATTATTTTCATCCAATAAAATTATTATGTAAAAAAATTAAAATAAAGTTTCAGATAATTCAATATTACAAACCCTTTGAAGATCAAAAGTTAATATTTTAGGTTTTATTATATAAATTTATTAAATAAATGCCGTCAATAATATATTTTATAAACATCGTCTGTACGTGAATTGATTGACATTTGACATTTGTAAATTTTAGGTTAGTGTCACTTCATTTCAGTTCGCAAATTCAGGTTTCAGAGGTTATGTTATTATTATAAAGTTAATTCTTTTATTTACGATTACTTACGATACACTATATACTTATTGTACTCGCTTTATTTAAAGTTATATAAATAATCATGCACAAGACTGGGGCTACACGATATCAAAAGTTTTTAAAAGCCGAAAAAGCTAAAACAAAGTTAAAAGGAAAGAAAGATAAAGAGTTACCCAAAGGTACCAATGTTACGAAAACGAACTTTAAAATAAAGAAAATAGTTATAAAAGAACAACTTAAAAACCGTGCAACTAATGAGGCATTATCAACCAGGAAACTAAATGTGAAAGAATTGTTATCACGGTTAAACCACTTCAATACAAATTCTCGAACTGATGCACTCGATGGTTTAAGAGAACTTATAAGCTTACATCCAGGAGTCTTGGAGCAAAACTTAGGAGACATTATTCATGGCACTACTAATTTAGTGTTAAATATAGAAAAATCTGTAAGTGATACACAGGCTCCATTTCTTCCATCCATATACCCTAAGGCCGCTCTCGATACGTTTTGGCTCCGATATAAATTTCTCCAAATTTCTGTTTTTTTACCGTTATATATTAATGTTTAGGTCCACTTTAGTCCATTTTTATATACCAATGGAAATTGTTTTTTAATTATCTTATTACAGGATTAGCTATGACGGTCATTCTGTTTAACAAATTTACTGAAATTCTCAGAATTCCAAAATTTTTCACTAGTGCTGCCCTATAGTGTAAATTAAGCCTTATTATAAAGAATATAAAAATTGTTATACTAATAATAACTTAACATATTGTTTTTTTTGTATTACAGGTACGCCAAGGTGCTCTAAAAGTTCTCCATTTAGTTCTCTCCAATGTTGATTCTGAGAAGATTGATCCATTTTTTGATATAATGTCAACATACCTGAGGAGTGCTATGACTCACATTGATAGTAGAATTCAAGAAGACTCACTTCTGTTTCTGGACATACTTTTACTCTGTTGTCCTCAAAGGGCTGCAAAAGATTTTCATAAAATAATTCCAAACTTTCTAGATATGGTATCTAAGTTAAAAATAGGTGCAAAACCTGGCAGGACATTGACTATTAATTTGAACAGTCAAATAACAACTGTAAAATGGAGGGTTAAAGTATTTCAACGCCTCCAAGAGTTCCTACAAAAGTTTGCAACATACAGTTCGATTAATGAAGTTGACAAAATTGGGTTCACTAATTTACAAAAATATGATACACAATCATCAAATTATTACCCAATTTTTAATCCAATTTATATTTCGAATTGTTATGTCACATGTTTTTCTGGTAAAAGTACAGATTATGAACAGAATATTGATGAGGTAGAGAAATTTAAAGAATACACAGAAACTTTAATGCCATTGCTTTTTGAAACTTGGCTTGAAGCATGTCCTAATAGTAAAACTGACAGTGGTTTTGAAACAGTTGTCAATGAGGAATCTGCTTTGTTGCTAAAGCATATTTTAAGAGTAATATCATTAATTAGACGTTTTACAAAATATTATAACAATAAAACACCCAGTTCTCATATTGAAAAAATGTTCTCACAAAAATTTAAATCCCCTTTTACTGAACATTTTTTGAAATCTTTTCCTTATGTAACAAATAAAAGGTCTAGACAAATATTCAATAATGAAAATTTAAATGATGAAGTTATAACAGATCCAAAGTTAGTTGAAGAAAATTTGGAAATCTGTCATCTGTTTATATTGCTTAATCCAAATATAAGTTATAAAAACCAAAATTCAGAAATAAGTGCTGTTCTTGGTTACATTGAGAAGATATTTCACCAAACCACTGATCCCAAGGTACATGTAATAGTTGTAAAAATATTGCATTCAATTTTCTCCGGAGAAATAACTGCTTGGACTAGAACTTTAAATATTTTGGATAACTTATTTCGAAAAATACTTTGGATATATTTTAATAAACCTCTACCTGATGCATTTAAACAGGATATATTTGCATTATTATGTAAAATAGCATTAAATGAAAAATTGACACATTTTCATTCTAACAATGCCTTCGAAGTGTGGCTTAAAAATTTACCAGATATTTTATTGGAAAAGCAATTGACTGTTCAAACTGTTGATATTATACATAAATTTGCTGTAACCAATAATAAGGTATTTAATTCAGTCATAGCTGAAAAGTTATTAAAAATCATACAAAATCTTCCAAATATCACAATAACTGATGCAACTACAGAAAATGAAAGTTATCATAAATTATTATCAATATTGTATTGGATAAATTTTTGGGATAAAGACTCATTGAACTTATTAGAAAGTCAATTGATGGAAAATGTATATAAGCAGGATCATGGGAAATACATATTTGACACTCTGCGGTTAAGAAGTGGAGGAATATTGTAGAATTTTAATTTTATACTTTATCAAAATTGTACAATTTGAAATAAAGAGAACATGATGTGTGTGTATTTTTGTTTGCTATGTGCGGGGTACAAGATAAAGCTAAAAAATAACAGAAAAACAAAAAATTGAGGCAGAACATAAAACTCATGTATTTCTGACATATTTCTTATTTATTCAAACACAAAATTTCGCATGCCCTCTTGGAAACAATTTTATACTTTACCATGCCTGCATAGTAACAATTACAGCAGTAAGCTCCAGACTCCTAAATAAATTTTATCTTTTCGGATTTACACATTAATTGAGTAAGACACAAATATTTTTTAGATATCTATTTGTATAATAAATTGCATATTATCTATACAATAAATCTACACAATCTTGTTAAACATCCTAATTATATAAGGAACTATTCAATGAACTTAAAAAAAAAAAAATTATGCATAGCCATTTACAGAAAAAAAGCTTTGAAAAAACAAAGTTTAATATAAAATAAAAATCAATTTATTACAATTTTTATCCTAAGGAGATCTTTATTTAGATATATGTTTGATCTGCAAAATTTACAATCTTTCGTTTATCTCTTGTAAAATGAAAATACACTTATTTAATTTATTAATTATTCTGATTTTGAAAAATGTACAAAGAAAAAGAAAAGAGAGACAAAGACAAAGTTAATTCTTAATTAGCTATTTTCTTTATTATGATATTTAAGAGTAGTAAACGAATAGAAATGCAATTCTAATATTTAAAATACACAATTTATAAAAAAACAATTAAGTGAATGAAAGAAAGAAAAAATATGATTGTAATAAAAACATGTTTTTTTTTGTTAGTACAAAGTGCAAGAATTAAAATATCATATTTTAAGTTGTAAATGAATAAGTAATTATAATTGAATGTATGTTCTTATTTTAATTTTTTATAACGTACACGTAACAATTCGTCAAGATGATTTCTTTATTTTTTTTTATAAATTGATAACTAAGACTAGCCCTCTTTCTATTCATTAAGTTCTAAAATTATCTACATTTTACAAAAAATCTAAGTTTGAGTCACTTTAAATTTGGCATTTTTGGCTTAAATCATAAATCACCAATTATAAAAAATATATAAAGTATTTTTATGGCAAATAAAACAAAAGATCTATTAATTATCAAGTCAATACTATATTGTCTATATATATATATATTTTATCAATATCAATACTGGTCAATGATAATCGATTTTAGAGGAAACTAGAATGAAAAAAAATTAAAACGTCACAATCCATTAAGTTTTTTTCCTCTGGGTTTCGCTATAACTCAATCGTTAAAGATTCAGTTTCTATAATAATTATTAATTAATAAAATTACATAACAAGAGCATTTCATGCATAACTCAAAGACGTAGGTTGCTTTACTTTAATGTGGTAGTTTTTGTGTCAAAACTATCTCTCAATTTAATTATGACACCTGTTGTAGCAGTGGATATTTCATTATTTGTAAATAAATAAATTGATTTTAACAGTGTTGCATTTGAGTCAGGCAACATTAAGACTTAGGCGCCATTCATAAATGACGTCAAACGAATTTCATGTTTTGCCCTCTTAAGAATGGGGAAAGATTTGATGAAGAAAGAAGGAGAAATATTTATGTGAGGCACATATTTAGCAATTTTACACCTAGACATTCTTAAATGAAAACAACAGTTACGAAATTATGTTTGTATTTTATATTGAATGGTGAAGTCAGTTTAGATCCCCACCCTTGTCAGTCAATGTCACACACACAAATACAACGTAATTTATGAATGGCCCTTTACGAAGTCATCAAATTTTAATGTTGTTAATTCAGTTCCATATGCGCTGTTAAGTATATGACTTATATTTAAACCTATAATTTTTTTGTTCTTTTGTAAAATACTTCCTATACAGTAATACTATTTTATTTACTACGTCTACGTCAGTTGGTAACTTTAGTTGAAGCTATAATCATTTAGATATAGCTGGTATTGCACAAAAAGAGAAAAATTAACAAAATGAATCAATACATTTAAGGCTGTCATAGAGTAGCGCGACAGCGTCTGACTGTAAACGCGACATTTGTGGATTTTTTTTCCACTCGAGGGAAAGGATTGTTTCCATTTCCTCGTTCTGGTAAGATGATAAAGCGCGGCTTTGAAAATCTTGGAAACTGTGCCGTAAGTTCCGTCAGCCTACCCTGCTACATGTAGCTAACAACACACAATATACGTGTCATCACGTAGTATACAATATGTGATATTTTTATAGTAATGAAACATAATATTTTAAAATGGAATCGTTTTTTTTTAATTGTTGTTTACTAGCAGGTTATTAAATGATATGTTCCAGTCACATTATAAAGGACTGGGTGTTTGAAAATACATATTTTTTGTAAATATAAAACTAATTTGATGTATATTTATATAATTTTGTAAAATAAACGCAGATGTGTATAATTAATTCAGATTTTTTATTTTATTTAATTCATGCAAAGAGTGCTTTCGTAGCTTTTATTGCATCAGCATATTGGTTATATTTCTTAGCAACTGTGAAATATACTAAATCATATTTACATAATTCAATATCTATATATAATATTTGCCTATTGAGTTTTCCTTTTATTAGACTTTTTTGCGCGGGGTATTGTGGCAGAGGACGACAGCATTGCCTGAAAATAAAAAAATAAAAATAAATAAATCAAAACTAATATAGAAAAAGCGCAAATTATTTAATATATTGAGTGACATTTAATATTAAATATAATATATTTATTTAGAAATATATATTTGTACAAATTAAAAATGAATTATATTTTAGCTTGGTATTAATTATAAAGGAGACTAATGCCTGAGCAAGAATTCTCTGTATTTTGGATATTTAATATTAAGACACTTAAATATTATAAATATATGTACAGGGCAAGAGTATATTTGCATATACTGTTAGTCGTAATTATTTTATTAGGGAAGCACACCTAAAGTCAACATAAATACATAGACTATAATACACAGTCAATAAACACATAAGAGTTAAAACTGTTTATACTTATATAAATATAATCAAATCACAAATACATACAAGTGTATAACAAAACATGAAATAAAATTAATAATGAGAAAAGTTATATACGTTACGGACGTTAATATGGTTATTCAAATATACTTCGGGAACATCTAAATCAATAAAATACAATTATCAAGCAAAATTAAATCAATATTAAAAGAAAATAAAAACCATGCAAACAGAACAAACAGGCAACAAAATAATAAACATACTGTTTAATGCTGAGCCTCTGACTAATTGAATAAAAAAAAATCGTTACACATCTGTGCTTTTCGATGTTGTCGCTACATCTACTCGTACATCTGCGTGTAACGAAACAAATTTATATTCTGGATGATCTTCTAATTTAGCCTCGATCGCTTTTTGTAATGCATCGCTCTTTTCCAAAATATTTTTTGTTATATTACCAGGTGGTTCGTTAGTAGGAGTAGGTTCACTTATTTGTATTTGTGGTAGATCATTCTTGTTTAAATCTGGACAGCTTTGAAATTCATCTATAGTGTTCCCAGACGACCTCCTACTCGCATCTGAAGAAGCATCTATTTCAACTTTATCGTTGTGTTTGTGCCAAAACGCTAATTTACCAGGCAGCTGTAACAATTTCCCTATAGCAGAACTTTTCAAAGTTCTTACAGGTGATTTGGATTGCTGTCTTATATTTTTTTCATACGCATTGTCCGTAAATATATTTTCATTTTGACTTATAATAATAGTTTCAATTGCGCTATCATCAATTTCATTTGTTTTTATCGATTTCGACTCTAATATACTTTCACATTTTAATTCGTCTACTTCTTTTTCAGGCTGGGTAAAAGTATCGTTTTTTAAATTTTCTGTTGCTACAGTTTCTTCAACAGTTTGTTCAAGATTTAGTTGAGTTTCTTCCCTTTCATTTCCTTTGGGCGGCAAGGGGGCTTTATCTTTACCATATTTTCCTTTTACAAATTTTCTAGTACTCTTAGGAGTAGAGACTGGTGTTTCAAATGATATTTCATCATCGCTCTCTAAAGTTTCTTTATCGTGTGTAGGTATATCTACGGAAATAGTGTCATCGAATTTCTCAGAATTACTATCATTTTCTGTGTCAACGTTGGAACAATCGACAGAGTTAACAATTATATTTTCTTCTTGTTTATCATCTATTTTTTCTTGGGTGCATTGTACTATTTGAGCTTTTTGTTCAATATTATTGTCTTTGATAATAGTTATTACTTCACTAGGAATGTCTGTATCAATGTCTTTATTTGTAATTGTAGACTTATTTACATTTTTGGAGATTTGTGATATTTCTGTATTATCTGTACATATATTTATTTGTGGCGATATATTTTCAACAGAGGCTTCTTTTTGGTCCCGTATATCTGTATTATTATTTTGATTATTAATATCGTTGCTCAGTGGATAACTACCTAGTACTTGTATTATTTTAACCTGATCTCCGACATATTGGTAAAGAAATGGGGGGTTTGTGTGAGATAGAAAAATTGGGGACGTAAAATTAACGAGTGGGGGCATATTGTTATAATCAAGGCTATCGTCGTCGTGAAGCTCCTCGATGATAACTTGGTTATCCTTTAAATAAAAAGTATGGTGTCTGAATCAAAACAAGTAATAAAATTATGAATAAACACAAATAATTAAATGCAATAACAGACTTATCGTATAGACCGCTCATTGGAGCGAGTCTAAGATTGTATCAAGCCGTATATATGTAGTTAATAAGTTAAATACTATCTCATAATAACCCTACTATATAAAAAGCACACCAACTTCATACAATTATATGTTTGGTAATAAATTTATATTTCCATTTATATGAGGTAATTTTGTTTGTTCAATCTACAGTTAAATTTTAATCATTAGTCTACGAATTATAATAGTAATACTATACCAATATTAATAATATTGTTATATAGGAACCAATATTTATTACTTAATGTATATTTATTGTAAAAATGATATCATAATCCGTTTATACCAATCTAAACCAGCACCAAAAGCCTACCCTGATTACAAGCTTCTTTACAATTCACTCATACAATACATTATTTCATTATCGAAACACTTCAAATTTTATATTAAGGGTGGATTCACACTAAAGTGCTGCCGTTCAAGGTCCTTTCCTGGAGTGTTGAAATATTCTTTTACGAAAAATATTCTTATATACGTGATTAGGCAGACATTTTAACGAAAATATAGTATACAATGAGAGCAATTCATTGTTGCTTATATAAGAAGAATATTTAAACAAACTGAGATGGGACCGAGAGCGAACCGTGATCGGAACTTTGGTGTGGATCCAGCATAAAAATACTAATAAATGCCATACGTTATATAATAGTTGAATAATATAATACATATGTATATGTAGTTTATTTTTTTTATATTATAATTAAAATTATCTCATAATTGAAACATATAGAAGCAAATAAACTCCATTCAGATTGATATTTAGATAATTAAAAAAAAAAGTTTCCTCAATATTTTCTGTAACTTTCGAACAAATATTATTGATTTTAGTTAATTATATAAAAATGTTTGAAAAGTTACTAGATATTGATGTTATAAATAAAGGATAATGCCTTATTTGCTTTTAAATAATTCAATTGTTAAGTAAATACAGCTACTTTTCAGCATGGCGGAGACTCAGTTCTAGTAGCGTGCCTTTAAAAAAAATCAGATATTACTTAATAGGGATCTTTTAAATAATAATAAAATTTTAAACATAGAAAGACTAAAATAATTTAGAAAACAGAATAGTATGTATATAAAAAGAAAATTTTAAATATTTTTCGTATTCACAAATTATTCCCAAATTCCTAGTAACTTAAACAAAAACTTATATGAATGAAATCCTTATTAAAGTATAAAATCCGCAATATAAATTAATTATTTATTTAAAATTAATTATTAACATAAATTATTTATATCATAATCACTTTTTCAATTGCCTGATAATGAAATTTACTTATTATATCTAATCTTTAATGTCGAATTAAAAAGCTTGTAGTCCAGAAAATGTGTATATAATTTCAATCAGTAATTCATACATAGTGTAGAGAGTATATTGGAAGAAAAACGGTCGGAGCGGGTCCTAATATAAGACTATCTCTGTCTACCTCGTCAAATGCGGGATACAGCGTGAAGTTAGAAAAATAAAAAAAAACAATAATCAAACCTCAGCCGCCTGCGGGCGTTTAATCGTAGTTATAGTAGTACGGGACGTCCTCGCTCTGGACCTCCCCCCCACTGAAGACGTACGAGTTAGGGAAGCACTATTCTCTGCACTCGAGTAGCCAGAGCTTATGTCCTCTGTCGATTTTATGTGGCTGTAACGGTAGAATAATAATATAAAAATAATAAATATATAAAAAGCAGAAGGACGCATTACAAATGTTTTGATATTGCTTAAAAATATAATAATAAGAATGGCCTGGAAGAGTAGTGAGAAGTAATATGTGAATTATTTAAAATATTATTTTATATTAGCGTTTTGCTACGACAGTCTGATAGGTTATTTTTAATACTTGGTCAAAATTATAAAAACTTTAAACGTATGTTTACGCAATCAACTTGGAGCATATCCTTGGGCACACGAACATTGGACCAAGTTATGAAGCAATGAGTACCTAAACTGTAACACGTAACTGTTCCGAAAAAAAATGTTTCGGAGTCCCCGACACGAATTACCTTGTAGTAAAGACGGAACTGAGAAAAATTCAGATTGAATGGAATGGTTGTGGATTTAATGTTTATACAGGATGGTAGTATCAGCACCACTTTAAATGAAACCATAGTAACTAACTATTCCTTAAAAGCCTAATACAATTAAAAAAAAATAATTCTCGTTTAAACTGTTGAGATATCTTGATTAATTTCTTTAGGTATGGGTTTGAAATATTTTACCCTATATGCTGTTTCCGCAAAAGGAGCGCTGACACATCCACCTGTATATTAAACACGCAATATCTATAAATTTAAAACATTAAGAACTTAGCAAAAAATTTTTTTCTTATCCAATTAGCTTAAAGCTTAGCTTAAAGCCGTACTTATTAGGTTTCATAATGACATGCACGTTTTATTTAGATAAAACAATGCCCACGTGAAAGAAGCAATCAAATCTAGTTTAATTTTAAATTAGCTTAAATAGAAATAGTACAGACATTTTTTTGGAAAATAGAAACAAAATTTCAAAGTTTTAATTTTAAATACTATTACTAGCATGTTAATGAACTAACTAATAATAATACAACAGAATAACTGATGATAAAACAACAGAGTTGAAAGAAAATATAGCAGAAAAAAAAATGAACGCAATCTTTATTAGAAAAATATTAGTGTTTAAATAAAGATAGCTTATAAATAATTACAATATAAATAAAATATTAGAATATAAAGAAAGCTTAGTAGTTTGCTATTGCGAAAATATATGTCCAACAGTGCATAGAGACAGGCTAGTAATGATAACGGTTATGATTGTAATGACGAATATAAAGCTTGTGGTGTTATTTAACATAAAGCAAAGTCACTTTAAATGCGACTCGTGGGTTTAATTTCCACTAGAGGAAATGATCCATTATTTAGATTTCCATTTTTTCGCTCTAGAGTCGAGGTAAAGCGTGGTGTTGAGTTCTGCCACTCAATACGCAATGCCTACAGAATTCAGCGGAAAGTCGGGAATGGAGCGTGTTAACTCTAGGTTCACTTTGCATACTATGTTGTGTGTGGGAGACAACGTGAAGCTTAAAAAAAATGATTTACA